>JAGSMT010001655.1:0-31764 GCA_029286875.1 Lamproptera curius | reverse complement strand
CATTTCGCTATTAAAATAGCGCTTCGTTGCCCATATGACTGTATTTATTGAGTCAAACGGTGGTTCTTCGGTAAATTCTCAACATGCCGCCTTTTGGATCAAGATTCATATCTGCTGTTTAAATATATCCCTCGATATAATCGTTCATAAACGGTCATCCCAGAATTTTAAACACTGCGTTACTGCGATTACTGTCGACCAAACATGCTGATTTGTTTCTGATTACGAGTCATTTCTGCTATTTAAATATAGCGCTCCGTATACTTTCTATATAACTGTGCATTGACGGTTCAATACGTGTGTTCTTTCGGTAAATTATCAACATGTACTGGCTGACTTCTTTGATCAAGATTCATATCTGTAGTTTAAATATATCCTCGATATAATCGTTCATAAATGGACATCCCAGGCTTTAAAACACTGCGTTATCAGTGGTACACTGTCTACTCAAACATGCAGAATTGTTTCGATTACGAGTCGATTCTGCTATTTAAATATAACGCTTCGTATAACCCCATATTACTGTAAGCCTCGACCGTTCAATGCTTGTGTTCTTTCGGTAAAATATCAACCTGTACTTGCCGATTAATTTTGATCAAGATTTATATCTGTTGTTTAAATATATCCCTCGATATAATCGTTCACAAATGGACATCCCAGGATTTTAACTTTTGTGTTATCGCGGTTCACTGTCTTCTCAAACATGCCGATTGGTTTCGATTACGAGTCATTTCTGCTATTTAAATATAGCGCTCCGTATATTTCCATACAACGGTAGGCATTGACGGTTCAATACTTGTGTTCTTTCGGTAAATTATCAACACGTACTTGCTGATTTCTTTTGATCAAGATTCATATCTGTTGTTAATATATGTTCTCGATTTAATCAACCATAAATGGACATCCCAGGATTTTAAAAACTGCGTTATCGGGGTACACTGTCTACTCAAACATGCCGATTTGTTTCGATTACGAGTCATTTCTGTTATTTAAAAATATAGCTCCGTATAAGCCCATACAACGGTATGCATTGACTGTTCAATACTTGTGTTCATTCGGTAAATTATCAACATGTACTTGCCGATTTCTTTTGATCAAGATTCATATCTGTTGTTTAAATATATCCCTCGATATAATCGATCATAAATGGACATCCTAGGATTTTAATATGTGTTTACGCGGTACACTGTCTGCTCAAACATGCCAATTTGTTTTGATTACGAAAAATTCTGCTATTTAAATGTAGCGCCCTGTATAAGCCTCTATATAACTGTATGCGTATTGACGGTTCAATACGTGTGTTCTTTTCCAAATTATCAACAAGTACTTTCCGACTTTCTTTTGATCAAGATTCAAATCTGTTGTTTAAATATATCCCTCGATATAATCGTTCGTAAATGGACATCCAATGATTTTAAAACTGCGATATCAAGGAACACTGTCTCACTCAAACATGCCAATTGGTTTCTGATTACGAGTCTATTCTGCTATTTAAATTTAACGCTCCGTATAAGCTCCATATAACTCTAAGCTTTGACCTGTTCAATGCATGTGTTCTTTCGGTTAATTATCAACCTGTACTCTGCTCGATTTCTTTTGATCAAGATTCAAATCTGTTGTTAAAATATATCCCCTGGTATAATCGTTCATAAATAGACATCCCAGGATTTTCATTATCGAATTATCGCGGTACACTGTCACTCAAACATGCCGATTTGTTTCGATTACGAGTCATTTCTGCTATTTAAAAATAACGCTCCGTATAAGCCTCATATTACTAAAAGCCTTGAACGTTCAATGCTTGTGTTCTTGCAGTAAATTATCGACCTGTACTTGCTGATTTCTTTTGATCAAGATTCAAATCTGTTGTTTAAATATATCCCTCGATTTAATTGTTCATAAGTGGACATCCCAAGATTTTAAACCTGCGTTTTCGCGGTACACTGTCTACTCAAACATGCCGAATTGTTTCTGATTACGAGTCATTTCTGCTATGTTAATATAGCGCTCGTATAAAACCATATGACTGTATTTATTGACGGTTCAATACGTGTGTTCTTTCGGTAAATTATCAACATGTACTTCGCGATTTCTTTTGATCAAGATTCATATCTGCTGTTTAAATATATCCCTCGATATAATCGTTCATAAACGGTCATCCCAGAATTTTAAACATCATGGTTACTGCGGATTACTGTCGACTCAACCATGCCGATTTGTTTCGATTACGAGTCATTTCTGCTATTTAAATATAGCGCTCCGTATACTTTCATATAACTGTATGCATTGACGGTTCAATACGTGTGTTCTTTCGGTAAATTATCAACATGTACTGGCTGACTTCTTTGATCAAGATTCATATCTGTTGCTCAATATATCCCTCGATATAATCGATCATAAATGGACATCCCAGGATTTTAATAATTGCGTTTACGCGGTACACTTTCACTCAAACATGTCGATTTGTTTTGATTATAGTCATTTCGCTATTTACATATAGCGCTCTGTATGAGCCCATATAACTGAATGCATTGACGGTTCAATACGTGTTCTTTTCAGTAAATTATCAACATGTACTTCCTGACTTCTTTTGATCAAGATTCATATCTGTTGTTTATATATATCCCTCGATATAATCGATCATAAATGGACATCCCAGGATTTTAATTATTGCGTTATCACGTACACTGTCTACTCAAACATGCCGAATTGTTTTAATTACTAGTCATTTCGCTATTTAAATATAGCGCCCCGTATAAGCCCATAGAACTATATGCATTGACGGTTCAATACGTGTGTTCTTTCGGTAAATTATCAACATGTACTTTGCTGATTTCTTTTGATCAAGATTCATATCTGCTGTTTAAATATATCCTCGATATAATCGTTCATAAACGGTCATCCCAGAATTTTAAACACTGCGTTACGGGATTACTGTCGACTCAAACATGCCGATTTGTTTCGATTACGAGTCATTTCTGCTATTTAAATATAGCGCCGTATACTTTCATATAACGGCATTGACGGTTCAATACGTGTTCTTTCGGTAAATTATCAACATGTATCTGGCGACTTCTTTTGATCAAGATTCATATCTGTTGTTTAAATATGTCCCTCGATATAAACGATCATAAATGGACATCCCAGAATTTAAAATAGCGTTATCGCGGTATACTCGTCTACTCAACCATGCAGATTTGTTTCGATTACGAGTCATTTCTGCAATTATAATAGCGCTCCGTATAAGTCCATATAACGGTAAACATTAACGGTTCAATACGTGTGTTCTTTGCGGTTAATTATCAAAGTGTACTTGCTGATTTCTTTTGATCAAGATTCAAATCTGTTGTTAAATATATCCCTCGATATAATCGTTCATAAATAGACATCCCAGGATTTTCATTATCGAATTATTGGGTAATTTGTTACTCAAACATGCCATTTGTTTCGATTACGAGTCATTTTTATTTAAATATAGCGCTTCGTATAAAACTATAGACTGTATGATTGGGTTCAATGCTTTTGTGTTCTTGGGAAATTAGAACCTGTATTGCGATTTTTTGATAAAGATTCAATCTTTTTTAAATAATCCTCGATATAACGATCATAAATGGACATCCCAGGATTTTCTTATTGAATTATCGCGTACACCGTCTACTCAAAATGCCGGTTTGTTTTGATTACGAGTCATTTCTGCTATTTAAAATAAAGGCCCGTATGATATAACTGTTGGCATTGGGGTTCAATACGGTGTTTTTCCAAATTATCAACAAGTACTTTCCGACTTCTTTTGATCAAGATTAAATCTGTTGTTTAAAATATCCCGATATAACTTCGTAAATGGACATCCAATGATTTTAAAACGGATATGGGAACACTGTCTACTCAAAATGCCAATTGGTTTTGATTATTTATTCTTTATTTAAATTTAAGCCCATAAGTCTATTAAAAAAGCCTTTGACTTCAATGCTTGTGTTCTTGCAAAATTATCAACCTGTACTTGTGATTTTTTTGATCAAGATTCAAATTGTTGTTTAAATATATCCTCGATTTAATTGTTCAAAGTGACATCCCAAGATTTTAAAACTGGTTATCGCGGTACACTGTCTACTCAAACATGCGATTTGTTCTGATTATTGAGTCATTTCTGCTATGTAAATATAGCGCTCGTATAAAACCATATGACTGTATGCATTGACGGTCAATACGTGTTTCTTTCGGTAAATTATCAACATGTCTGCGATTTCTTTTGATCAAGATTCAATCTGCTGTTTAAATATATCCTCGATATAATCGTTCATAAACGGTCATCCCAGAATTTTAAACACTGGTTACGCGGATTACCGTCGACTCAAACATGTGATTTGTTTCTGATTACGAGTCATTTCTGCTATTTAAATATAGCTCCGTATACGTTCATATAACTGTATGCATTGACGGTTCCATACTTGTGTTCTTTCGGTAAATTATCAACATGTACTTGCAGATTTCTTCTAATCAAGATTCATATCTGTTGTTTAAATATATCCCTCGATATAATCGATCATAAATGGACATCCCAGGATTTTAATGCAGTTTACGCGGTACACTGTCTACTCAAACATGTCGATTTGTTTTGATTACTAGTCATTTCTGCTATTTACATATAGCGCTCGTATGAGCCATATAACTGCAGTGCATTGACGGTTCAATACGTGTGTTCTTTCAGTAAATTATCAACATGTACTTGCTGATTTCTTTGATCAAGATTCATATCTGCTGTTTAAATTTATCTCCGATATAATCGTTCATAAACGGTCATCCCAGAATTTTAAACACTGTTACTGCGGATTACTGTCGACTCCAAACATGCCGATTGGTTTCGATTACGAGTCGTTTCTGCTATTTAAATATAGCGTCCGTAGTTCTCCATACAACGGATGCATTGACGGTTCAATACTTGTGTTCTTTCGGTAAATTATCAACCGGTACTTCTGCTGATTTCTTTGATCAAGATTCATATCTGTTGTTAAATATATTCTCGATATAATCGTTCATAAATGGACATTCCCAGGATTTAAAACTGCGTTTTGGGTACACCGTCTACTTAAACATGCTGATTTGTTTCGATCACGAGTCATTACCTAATTAAATATAGGCTCCGTAAAAGCTCGTACAACGGTTTGCATTGACTGTTCAATACTTGTGTCATTCGGTAATTATCAACATGTACTTGCTGATTTCTTTGATCAAGATTCATATCTGTTGTTTAAATATATCCCTCAATATAATCGTTCATAAGTGGACATCCCAAGATTTTAAAATGCGTTGTCGCGGTACACTGTCTACTCAAACATGCCGATTTTTATGATTACGAGTCATTTCTGCTATTTAAATATATCGCTTTGTATAAGCTCATATAACTGTATGCATTGATTGGTTCAATACGTATGTACTTTTCAGTAAATTATCAACATGTACTTCTGACTTCTTTTGATCAAGATTCATATCTGTTGTTTAAATATATCCTCGGTACACTGTCTTCTCAAACATGCCAATTTGTTTGATTACGAGTCGATTCTGCTATTTAAATATAACGCTTCGTATAAGCCCATATAACTGTAAGCCTTGACCGTTCAATGCTTGTGTTCTTCGGCAAATTATCAACCTGTACTTCAAGGATTTATTTTGATCAAGATTCATATCTGTTGTTTAAATATGTCCCTGATATAATCGATCATAAATGGACATCTCAGGATTTTAACTATTGTTTTCGTGGGTACATTCAACCCAAACATGCCGATTGGTTTGATTACGAGTCGTTTCCCTTATTTAAAATAGCCCCGATAAGCCCATACAACGGTAGGTATTGAGGTTCAATACTTGTTTTTTTCGGTAATTAAACTGTACTTGCTGATTTCTTTGATCAAGATTCATAACTGTTGTTTAAATATATCCCGATATAATGTTCTAAAGGTCCAATGATTTTTAAAAACGGAATCGCGGAAAGTCTACCCAAACATGCCAATTGGTTTCGATTAGAGTCAGTTCATTTAAATTTAACGCCCGTATAACCAAATAACTGTGCCTTTGAGTTCAAGGTGTTCTTTTCGGTAAATTATCAACCTGTACTTGGATTTATTTTGATCAAGATTCAAATTGTTGTTAAAATATATCCTCGATATAATGTTCATAAATAGACATTCCAGGATTTTCAATCGAATTATCGCGGTACACGTTACCAAACATGCGATTTGTTTGATTACAGTCATTTTGCATTTTAAAATAACGCCCGTATAAGCCCAATTTGCCATGACCGTTCAATGCTTGTGTTCTTTGGTAAATTATCAACCTGTACTTGCGATTTTTTTGATCAAGATTCAAATCTGTTGTTTAAATATATCCCTGATTTAATTGTTCATAATGGACATCCCAAGATTTTAAAACCTGCGTTTGCACGGACACGTCACCCAGCCGAATTGTTTTAATTACGAATCATTTCTGCTATTTAAAAATAGCGCTTCTTTAAAACCATTGACTGTATCTGATGGTTAATACGTGTGTTCTTTCGGTAAATTATCAACATGTTCTTGCCGATTTCTTTTGACGATTCATATCTGCTGTTTAAATATATCCCCGATATAATCGATCATTAATGGACATCCCAGGATTTTAATAATTGTGCTTCATATGGCATACTATCTACCAACCATGCTGATTTGTTTCGATTACGAGTCATTTCTTCTTCTTAAATATAGTGCCTTCGTATGAGCCCATACCTTAAGCGTATTGATATTCAATACGTGTACTGGTAAATTATCAACATGTACTCTCTGTTGATTTATTTTGACTGGCATTCAAATTGTTTGAATATGTCCTCGATATAATCGATCATAAAATGGACATCCCAGGATTAATAATTGCGTTTACGCGGTACACTGTTCACTCAAACATGTCGATTTGTTTTGAATACTAGTCATTTCTGCTATTTACATATAGCGCTTCGTGTATGAGCCCATATATAATCAGGCATTGGACGTTCAATACGTGTTCTTTCTGGTAAATTATCAATATGTACTTGCCGACTTCTTTTGATCAAGATTCATATATCTGTTGTTTTAAATATATCCTCGATATAATCGAACATAAATGGACATCCAGGATTTTAATAATTGCGTTTACGCTGCACATCTACTCAAACATGATTTGTTTCGATTGATGAGTCATTTCTGCTATTTAAATATAGCGCTCCGTGTTTCATATAACGGTATGTACGACGGTTCAATACTTGGGTTCTTGGTGGTAAATTATAAACCTGTACTTGCTGATTTATTTTGATCAAGATTCAAATCTGTTGTTTGAATATGTCCCTCGATATACCTGGAGCATTAATTGACATCCCAGGATTTTAATAATTGCGTTTACGCGGTACACTGTCTACTCAACCATGCTGATTTGTTTCGATTACGAGTCATTTCTGCTATTTAAATATAGCGCCTGCATAAGCCCACATGACTGTATGCATTGACAAAGTTAAATACTAGTTCTTCTGTAAATTATCATCCTGTAGTTGTCGATTTTTGATCAAGATTCATATTCGTTTAAATATATCCCCGATATAATCGGAGCATTAATTGACATCCCAGGATTTTAATAATTGCGTTTACGCGGTACACCGTCTATTCAACCATGCTGATTTGTTTTGATTACGAGTCATTTCTCGCTATTTAAATATAGCGCTTCGTATAAGCTCATATGACTGTATGCATTGATAGTTAAATACTTGTGTTCTTTTTCTGTAATTATCATCCTGTAGTTGCTGATTTATTTTTGATCAAGATTCAAATATTTTGTTTGAATATGTCCTCGATATAATCGATCACACGGACATCCCAGGATTTTAGTAATTGCGTTTAAGCGGTACATCGTCTACTCAACCATGCTGATTTGTTTCGATTACGAGTCATTTCGTTATTTAAATATAGCCTATGTTTCCATATGACTGTACGCATTGACGGTTCAATACTTGTGTTCGTTCTGTACCATCATCCTGTACTTGCTGATTTTTTTGATCAAGATTCATATCTGCTGTTTCAATATATCCTCGACATAATCGTTCATAAACGGTCATCCGAGAATTTTAAACACTGCGTTACCGCGGATTGTCGATCAAACATTGATTTGTTTCGATTACGAGTCATTTCTTGCTTTTAAATATAGCGCTCCGTATATGTTCATATAACTGTATGCATTGGGACGGTTCACTACGTGTTCTTTTCGCAAATTATCAACATGTACTAAGCGACTCTTTTGATCGGAAGATTCATATCTGTTGTTTTAAATATATCCCTGATATAACTGGGATCATAAATGGACATCCCAGATTTTAATAATTGCGTTGACGCGGTACACTGTCTACTCAAACATGTCGATTTGTTTTGATTAATAGTCATTTCTGCTATTTACATGATAGCGCTCGTATGAGCCCACATAACTGTATGCATTGACGGTTCAATACGTGTGTTCTTTCGGTAAATTATCAACATGTACTTGCCGGGACTTCTTTGATCAAGATTCATATCTGCTATTTAAATATATCCCTGATATAATCGATCATAAATGGACATCCCAGGATTTTCATTATTAATTATCGGTACACTGGTCTTCAAACGTGCTGATTTGTTTCGATTACGAGTCGTTTCCTTCTATTTAAATATAGTACCTATGTTTCATAAGGATTGTGTATGCATTGGACGGTTCAATACTTGTGTTCTTGGTGGTAAATTATAAACCTGTATTTATGATTTCTTTGATCAAGATTCATATCTGTTGTTTGAATATGTCCTCGATATAACTCTGATCATTACTTGACATCCCAGGATTTTACAATTGCGTTTACGCGGCACACTAATTTAATTAACCATGCTGATTTGTTTCGATTACGAGTCATTTCTTCTTCTTTAAATATAGTGCTCGTAGTATGAGCTCATATACCAGTATGCATTGACGGTTCAATACGTGTGTTCTTTTTCGGTAAATTATCAACATGGAATTTCTGCTGATTTATTTTGATCAAGATTCAAATCTGTTGTTTAAATATGTCCTCGACAATCGATCATTAATGGACATCCCAGGATTTTTAATAATTGTTACGCGGTACACTGTCTACTCAACCATGCTGATTTGTTTCCCGATTACGAGTCATTTTGCTATTTACATATAGCGCTTCGTATGAGCCCATATAACTGTACATGCATTGACGGTTCAACATGTTCTTTCGGTGTTATCAACATGTACTTAAGGACTTTTGATCAAGATTCATATCTGTTGTTTAAATATATCCCTCGATATAATCGATCATAAATGACATCCCAGGATTTTAATAATTGTGCTTACGCGGTATACTGTCTACTCAAACATGTCGATTTGTTTTGAATACTAGCTGCCTCTAAGTTAGTTTCATATATAGCGCTTCTCGTATGAGCCCATATAACTGTATGCATTGACGGTTCAATACGTGTGTTCTTTCGGTAAATATCATGTACTTGCTGACTTCTTTTGACTGAAGATTCATATCTGTTGTTTAAATATATCCCTCGATATAATCGATCATAAATGGACATCCCAGAATTTTAATAATTGCGTTTACGCGTACACTATCTTACTCAAACATGCCGATTTGTTTCGATTACGAGTCATTTCTGCTATTTAAACATAAAGGCCCGTATAAGCCTATACAACGGTATGCATTGACGGTTTAATACTTGTGTTCTTGGTGGTAAATTATAAACTTGTACTTGCCGATTTATTTTGACTGGGCACCAAATCTGTTGTTTGAATATGTCCTCGATATAATCGAGCACACTGACATCCCAGGATTTTAATAATTGCGTTTACGCGGTACACTGTCTACTCAACCATGCCGATTTGTTTGATTATGAGTCATTTCTGTTATTTAAATATAAGCTATGTATAAGCTCTATATGACTGTACGTGCATTGACGGTTCAATACTTGTGTTCGTTCTGTAAATTATCATCCTGTACTTAAGGATTTCTTTTCGATCAAGATTCATATTCATGTTTAAATATATCCTCGATATAATCGAGCATTAATTGACATCCCAGATTTTAATAAATGCGCAAGCTTACGTGGTACACTGTCTACCTCAAACATGTCGATTTGTTTCTGATTACTCGTCATTTCTACATTTAAATATAGCGCTTCGTATGCTTCAATATGACTGTATGCATTGACGGTTCAATACTTGTGTTCTTTCTGTAAATTATCATCCTGTACTTAAGCGATTTTGATCAAGATTCATATTTGCTGTTTAAATATATCCTCGATATAACTTTATCATAAATGTACATCCTAGGATTTTCATTATTGAATTATCACAGTACACGTCTTCAAACGTATGATTTGTTTCCTGATTATTTTGAGTCGTTTTTTCTATTTAAATATAGCGTGCCGTATAAGTTCATATGACTGTACATGCATTGACGGTTCATTGTGTTCTTATGCAAATTATAAACCCACTTGCTGATTTATTTTTGATCAAGATTCAAATTGTCATTTGAATATGTCCCTCAGATATAATCGATCATTAATGGACATCCCAGGATTTTACTAATTGCGTTTACGCGGTACACCGTCTACTCAACCATGCCGATTTGTTTCGATTATGAGTCATTCTTTGCTATTTAAATATAGCAACAGTATAAGCCCATATGACTGTACGCATTGACGGTTCAACACTTGTGTTCGTTCTGTACCATCATCCTGTGCTTCAAGTTGACTTATCGGACTCAAGATTCAAATATTTTTGTTTGAATATGTCCTCGATATAATCGATCACACGGACATCCCAGGACGTAGTAATTGCGTTTAAGCGGTACACTGTCTACCAACCATGCTGATTTGTTTCGATTACGAGTCATTTTCTGCTATTTAAATATAGCGCTTCTATGTCTATATAGCGACTGTACGCATTGACGGTTCAATACTGTGTTCGTTCTGTAAATTATCATCCCGTACTTGCTGATTCTTTTCGATCAAGATTCAAATCTGCTGTTTCAATATATCCTCGACATAATCGTTCATAAACGGTCATCTGAGAATTTTAAACACTGCGTTACTGCGATTATTGTCGACCCAACATGCCGATTTGTTTCGATTACGAGTCATTTCTGCTTTTAAATATAGCGCTCCGTATACGTTCATATAACTGTATGCATTGACGGTCTACTACGTGTGTTCTTTTTTCGGTAAATTATCATGCATTTCTGCTGACTCTTTTGATCAAGATTCATTCAAGTTTAAATATATCCTCGATATAATCGATCATAAAATGGACATCCCAGGATTTTAATAATTGCGTTGACGCGGTACACTGCTCATTCAAACATAAAGTCGATTTGTTTTGATTATTGGCTTGCTATTTATATATAGCGCTTCGTATGAGCCCATATAACTGTATGCATTGATGGTTCAATGTGTGTTCTTTTTCGGTAAATTATCAATGTACTTTCATGATTTTGATCAAGATTCATATTCGTTGTTTAAATATATCCTCGATATAATCGATCATAAATGGACATCCCAGGATTTTAATAATTGCGTTTACGCGGCACACTGTCTACTCAAACATGTGCTGATTTGTTTCGGATTATGAGTCATTTCTAAGTATTTAAATATAGCGTACCCGTATGCTCATACAACGAAGGCATTGACGGTTCAATACTTGTGTTTCTGCGGTAAATTATAAACCTGTACTCTTAAGCTGATTTATTTTGATCAAGATTCAAATCTGTTGTTTGAATATGTCCTCGATATAATCGACATTAATTGATATCCCAGGATTTTAATAATTGCGTTTACGCGGCACACTGTCTACCTCAACCATGCTGATTTGTTTCTGGATTACGAGTCATTTCAGTTATTTAAATATAGCGCTTCGTAAAAGCCCATATGACTGTATGCATTGACGGTTCAATACTTGTGTTCTTTTCTGTACCCATCCCAGAAGTTGCTGAGTTTTTGATCAGATTCATATTCGTTGTTTAAATATATCCTCGATATAATCGATCATAAAATGGACATCCCAGGATTTTCATTATTGAATTATCGTATTACACTGTCTTCTCAAACGTGCCGGATTTGTTTCCACCATGAGTCGTTTCTTCTATTTAAATATAGCGCTCCGTAAGCCCATATGACTGTATGCATTGACGGTTCAATACTTGTGTTCTTATAAATTATAAAACCTGTACTTCATGATTTATTTTGATCAAGATTCAAATTGTTGTTTGAATATGTCCTCGACATATAATCGATCATTAATGGACATCCCAGATTTTAATAATTGCGTTTATTAGTGGCATGCCTGTTCACTAACCATGCCGATTTGTTCTTCGATTACGACTTATTTCTGTTATTTGCAGAATATAGCGCTTGTATAAGCTTCCATGACTTTGTGGTATGCATTGACGGTTCAATACTTGTGTTCGTTCTGTAAATTATCATCCTACCTCTAAGCGATTTCTTTTGATCAAGATTCACATCTGCTGTTTAAATATATCCCTGGATATAAACGATCATAAATGGATATCCCAGAATTCTAAAAAAATAGCGTTATCATGGTATATACTGTCGACTCAACCATGCAGATTTGTTTCTTACCATAAGTCATTTCTGCAATTTAATAATAGCGCGCTTCGTATGAGCCCATATAACTGTATGCATTGACGGTTCAATACGTGTTCTTCGGTATGTTATCAATATGTACTTGTTGACTTCTTTTGATCAAGAAGATTCATATCTGTTGTTTAATATATCCTCGATATAATCGGATCATAAATGGACATCCCAGGATTTTAATTGCGTTTACAAGTACACTGTCTACTCAAACATGTCGATTTGTTTTGATTACTAGTCATTTCTGCTATTTATATATAAAGGCTTCGTATGTTTCTTCCATATGACTGTATGCATTGACGGTTCAATACTTGTGTTCGTTCTGTAAATTATCATCTGTATTTCATGATTTCTTTTGATCAAGATTCAAATCTGTTGTTTTAATATATCCCTTCGATATAATTGTTCATAAGTGGACATCCCAAGATTTTAAAACTGCGTTTTGCGGGTACACTGTTCACCAAACATGAATTGTTTCTGATTTACGAGTCATTTCGCTATTTAAATATAGCGCTTCGTATAAAACCATATGACTGTATGCATTGACGGTTCAATACGTGTGTTCTTTCAAATTATCAACATGTACTTGCTGACTTTCTTTTGATCAAGAGATTCATATCTGCTGTTTAAATATATCCCCGATGTTAATCGTTCATAAACTATTATCCCAGGAGTTTAATAATTGCGTTATCACGGTACACCGTCTACTCAAACATGCCGAGTACACCGTCTACTCAACCATGCCGATTTGTTTCGATTACGAGTCATTTCTGCTATTAAACATAGCTACTTCGTATAAAACCATATGACTGTATGTTGACGGTTCAATACGTGTGTTCTTTCGGTAAATTATCAAATATGTACTTCAAGCGATTTCTTTTTGATCAAGATTCATATCTGGGTTGTTTGAATATATCCTCGACATAATCGTTCATAAACGGTCATCCCAGAATCTTAAACACTGCGCGTCGTGATTATTGTCGACTCAAACATGCTGATTTGTTTCGATTACGAGCTTGCTATTAAATATAGCGCTCCGTATAGTTCATATAACTGTATGTATTGACGGTTCAATACGTGTGTTCTTTCGGTAAATTATCAACATACTTGCTGACTTCTTTTGATCAAGATTCATATCTGTTGTTTAAATATATCCCTGTTGTTAATTCCGATCTAAATGGACATCCCAGGATTTTAATAATTGTGTTTACGCGGTACACTAACTACTCAAACATGTCGATTTGTTTTGATTACGTCATTTCTGCTATTTACAAATAAGCGCCTGTATGAGCCCATATAACTGTATGCATTGGACGGTTCAATACGTGTGTTCTTTTCGGTAAATTATCAACATGTACTTGTTGACTTCTTTTGATCAAGATTCATATCTGTTGTTTAAAATATATCCTCGATATAATTGATCATAAATGTGACATCCCAGGATTTTAATAATTATGTTTTACGCGGTACACTGTCTACTCAAACATGCTGATTTGTTTTGATTACTAGTCATTTCTACATTTACATATAGCTTCGTAAGGAGCTCATATAACTGTATGCATTGACGGTTCAATATTTGTGTTCTTTCTAAATTATCATCTCTGTACTTGCTGATTTCTTTGATCAAGATTCATATTTGCTGTTTAAATATATCCCTCAGATATAATCGATCATAAATGTACATCCCAGATTTCCTTTTCATTATTAAATTATCACAGTACACTGTCTTCAAACGTGGCGATTTGTTTCACGATGAGTCGTTTATTTAAATATAGCGTACGTATAAGCCTCATATGACTGTATGCATTAACGGTTCAATACTTCTGTGTTCTTATAAATTATAAACCTGTACTTGCTGACTTCTTTTGATCAAGATTCATATCTGTTGTTTAAATATATCCCTGGATTTTATCGATCATAAAATGGACATCCCAGGATTTTCATAATTTCTGTTTACGCGGTACACTGTCTACTCAAACATGCCGATTGGTTTTATTACGAGTCATTTTCGTTTTTAAATATAGCGCCCGCATAAGCTCATATAACGGAATCATTATTTGGGTTCATTGCTTGTGTTCTTGCGGTAAATTATCAACATGTACTTAAGCGATTTCTTTTGATCAAGATTCATATCTGATGTTTAAATATATTCCTCGATGTAATCGATCATAAATTTGACATTCCAGATTTTAAACTGGGTGTTATCGCGGTACACTGTCTACTCAAACATGCCGATTTATTTCGATTACGAGTCATTTCGTTATTTAAATATAGCACTTGCATAAGCCCATATACTGCATGTATTGACGGTTCAATACTTGTGATTTTGCGGTAAATTATCATCCTGTACTTAAGCGATTTCTTTGATCGTAATTCATATCTGTTTATATATATTCCTCTATATAATCGATCATAAAGGTCATCCCAGGATTTAACTATTGTGTTATCGCGGTTCACTGTCAAATCAAAACATGCCGATTTGTTTTGATTAGGAGTCATTTCCGCTATTTAAATATAGCGCCCGTATAAGCCCATAACAATACACGACGGTTCAGTTTGTGTTTTTGCGGCAAATTATCAACCCACTTTCATGATTTCTTTTTGATCAAGATTCAATCTGTTGTTTAAATATATCCTTCGGATATAACTGGATCATAAATGGACATCCCAGCATTTTAACTATTGTATTATCGCGGTTCATCGTCTACTCAAACATGCCGATTTGTTTCGGATTATTGAGTCATTTTCCTGCTATTTAAATATAGCGCCTTTATAAGTCTATATAACGATATGCATTGACGGTTCAATGCTTGTGTTTTTGCGGTAAATTATCAACCTGTACTTGCTGATTTCTTTTGATCAAGATTCAACTCTGTTGTTTAAATATATCCTCGATATAGTCGATCATAAACGGACGTCCTAGGATTTTCATAATTCCCGTTTACGCGGTACACTGTCTTCTCAAACATGCCGATTTGTTTCTATTACGAGTCAATTCTGCTATTTAAACATAGCGCTCTGTATAAGCCCATATAACGATATGCATTGACGGTTCAATACTTGTGTTCTTGGTGCAGCAAATTATCAACCTATACTTGCCGGATTTCTTTTGATCAAGATTCATATTCGTTGTTTAAATATATCCTCGATATAACTGTTCAGGACATGGCAGCATTTTAACTATTGTATTATCGCGGTTCACTGTCTACTCAAACATGATTTGTTTCCGATTACGATGTCGTTTCTGCTATTTTAAATATAGCGCTCCGTATAAGCCCATATGACTGTATGCATTGACGGTTCATTTAGTTCTTGTGGTAAATTATAAACCTGTACTTGCTGATTTATTTTGGATCAAGATTCAAATCTGTTGTTTGAATATGTCCCTCGATATAATCAGATCATTAATGGACATCCCAGGATTTTAATAATTGCTTTGATATGGTACACTGTCTACTCTCAACCATGCCGGGATTTGTTTCTGATTATGTCATTTCTGCTATTTAATATAGCGCCTGTATGAGCCCATATAACTGTATGCATTGACGGCTCAATACGTTCTTTCTGTAACTATCAACATGTACTCTGGACTTCTTTGATCAAGATTCATATCTGTTGTTGAAATATATCCCTCGATATAATCGATCATAAAATGGACATCCCAGAATTTTTAAACACTGCGTTACCGCGGGATTACTGTCGACCTCAAACAATATGCTGATTTGTTTCCGGATTACGAGTCATTTCTGCTATTTTAACATAGCGTTCTGCATAGTTCATATAACTTTCGTATGCATTGACGGTTCAATACGTGTTATCTTCGGTAAATTATCAACATGTACTAAGCGACTTCTTTTGGATCAAGATTCATATCTGTTGTTTGAATATATCCTGATATAATCGATCACAATGGACATCCAGGATTTTAATAATTGCGTTTATGGTACACCAATCCACTCAAACATGTCGATTTGTTTTGATTAATAGTCATTTGCTATTTACAAATAGCGCTTCGTACAGAACCTATATAACTGTACGCATTGACGGTTCAATACGTGTGTTCTTCGGTAAATTATCAACATGTACTTGTTGACTTTTGATCAAGATTCATCTGTTGTTTAAATATATCCTCGATATAATCGATCAAATGGACATCCCAGGATTTTAATAACGTTTACGCGGCATAATTGTTCACTCAAACACAATGATTTGTCGGATTACTAGTCATTTCTGCTATTTACATATAGCTTCGTATGAGCCCATATAACGTATGCATTGACGGTTCAATACGTGTGTTCTTTCGGTAAATTATCATCCTGTAGTTGCTGACTTCTTTTGATCAAGATTCATATCTGTTTAAATATATCCCCGATATAATCGATCATAATGACATCCCAGGATTTTAATAATTGCGTTTACGCGGTACACTGTTCACTCAAACATGCCGATTTGTTTCGATTATTAAGTCATTATTTAAACATAGCGGCTTCAGTATAAGCCCATATGACTGTACGCATTGACGGTTCAATACTTGTGTTCGTTCTGTAAATTATCATCCTGTACTTCGTTGATTTCTTTTATCAAGATTCATCTGCTGTTTAAATATATCCTCGATATAATCGTTCATAAACGGTCATCCCAGAATTCCTAAAGACTGCGATACTGCGATTACCGGTTCACCAACATGCCAATTTGTTTCGATTACGAGTCGTTTCTGCTATTTAAATATAGCGCTTCGTATAAGCCCATATGACTTTGTACGCATTGACGGTTCAATACTTGTTCGCCTGTAAATTATCATCCTGTACTTTCAAGCGATTTCTTTTAATCAAGACTATATCTGCTGTTTAAATATATCCTCGATATAATCGGAGCACACTGACACTTGAGGATTTTAATAATTGCGTTTACGCGGTACACTGCTCCACCAACCATGCCGATTTGTTTGGATTACGAGTCATTTCTGCTATTTAAATATAGCGCTTCGTATAAAACCATGACTGTATGCATTGACGGTTCAATATGTGTGTTCTTCGGTAAATTATCAACATGTATTTCGCTGATTTCTTTGATCAAGATTCATATTCGCTGTTTGAATATATTCTCGATATAATCGTTCATAAAACGGTCATCCCAGAATTTTAAACACTGTTACCGCGGATTACCGTCGACCAAACATGCCGATTTGTTTCGATTACGAGTCATTTCTGCTATTTAAACATAGCGCCCGTATGTTCATATAACTGTATATCGATGGTTCAATATGTGTTCTTTCGGTAAATTATCAACATGTACTTGTTGACTTCTTTTTGATCAAGATTCATATTCGTTGTTAAATATATCCCTCGATATAATCGATCATAAATGGACATCCCAGAATTCTAAAAATAGCGTTATCATGGTACACTGTCTACTCAACATGACGATTTGTTTTGATTACTAGTCATTTCTGCTATTTACATATAGCGCTCGTATGAGCCCATATGACTGTATGCATTGACGGTTCAATACTTGTGTTCTTTCTGTAAATTATCATCCACTTCTGTTGATTTCTTTTGATCAAGATTCATATCTGTTTAAATATTTCACTGATATAATCGAACATTACTTGACATCCAGACTTTAAACACCGTATACTGCGGATTACTGTCGACTCAAACATGCCGATTTGTTCGATTATGGGTCATTTCTGCTTTTAAATATAGCGCTCCGTATACGTTCATATAACTGTATGCATTGACGGTTCAATACGTGTGTTCTTTTCGGCAATTATCAACATGTACTTGCCGACTTCTTTGGATCAAGATTCATCTGTTGTTTGAAGATATCCCTGATATAATCGGATCAAGTAAATGGACATCCCAGGATTTTAATAAATGCGTTTACGTTGCACACTGTCTACTTCCAAACATGTCGATTTGTTTCGATTACTAGTCATTTCTCAAGCATTTAAATATAGCTTCGTATAGTTTCCATGACGGCATGCACGATTTATTCAATACTTGTGTTCTTTTCTGTAAATTATCATCCACTTGCTGATTTCTTTTGGATCAAGATTCATATTTGCTGTTTAAATATATCCCTCGATATAATCGGATCATAAAATGGACATCCCAGGATTTTAATAATTGGTGTTTACGCGGTACACTAACCACTCAAACATGTCGATTTGTTTGATTATTAGTCATTTCATATTAAACAGCTTCGCATGAGCCCATATAACTGTATGCATTGACGGTTCAATACGTGTGTTCTTTCGGTAAATTATCAACATGTACTTGCTGACTCTTTTGATCAAGATTCATATCTGTTGTTTAAATATATCCCTCGATATAATCGGGATCATAAATGGACATCCCAGGATTTTGCATAATGTTATCACGGTACACTGTCTACTCAAACATGCTGAATTGTTTTGACATAGTCATATTTAAATATAGCGCCCCGCAAAGCCCATAGAACTATATGCATTGACGGTTCAATACGTGTGTTCTTTTCGGTAAATTATCAACATACTCTGCTGACTTTTGATCAAGATTCATATCTGTTGTTTAAATATTATATCCTCGATATAATCGACTTAAATGGACATCCCAGGATTTTTAATAATTGCGTTTGCGCGGTACACTGTTCATCACTAAACATGCCGATTTGTTTTGATTACGAATGTTTCTTGCTATTTAAATATAGCGCTTCGTATAAGCCCATATGACTGTACGATTGACGGTTCAATACCTGTGTTCGTTCTGTAAATTATCATCCTACTTATGATTTTCGATCAAGGATTCATATCTGCTGTTGAATATATTCTCGATATAATCGAGCATTAATTGACATCCCAGGATTTAAATAATTGCGTTTACGCGGTACACTGTCTACTCAAACATGCCGATTTGTTTCGATTACGAGTCATTTCTGCTATTTAAATATAGCGCTTCGTATAAGCCAATATAACTGTATGCATTGACGGTTAAATACTTGTGTTCTTTCTGTAAATTATCATCCTGTACTTTTTCAAGCGATTTCTTTTGATCAAGATTCATATTTGCTGTTTAAATATATCCCCTCAGATATAATCGACTGCTAAAAGTACATCCCAGGATTTTCATTATTAAATTATCACAGTATACCGTCTTCCTCAAACGTATGATTTGTTCGATTACGAGTCGTTTTTTCTATTTAAATATAGCGCGCCGTATAAGCTCATATGACTGTATGCATCATCGGTTCAATAATTGTGTTCTTGCGGTAAATTATAAACCTGTACTTCATGATTTATTTTGATCAAGATTCAAATCTGTTGTTTGAATATGTCCGATATAATCATCGATCATTAATGGACATCCCAGGATTTTAATAATTATGTTTACGCGGTACACTGTTCACTCCAACCATGATTTGTTCCGATTGGTTGAGTCATTTCACATATTAAATATAGCGCCTGCATAAGCCTCCATATGACTGTACTTACTGACGGTTCAATACTTGTGTTCGTTCTGTAAATTATCCTGTACCAAGTTGATTTCTTTTGATCAAGAGATTCATATCTGCTGTTTAAATATATCCTCGATATAATCGTTAATAAACGACATCCCAGAATTTTAAACACCTCTTGTTTACCAAGTGTGATTACTGTCGACTCAAACATGTCGATTAGTTTTGATTACTAGTCATTTCGTTATTTACATATAGCGCTTCGTATGAGCCTGATATAACTGTATGCATTGACGGTTCAATACGTGTGTTCTTTCAGAAGCAAATTATCAACATGTACTTGCTGACTTCTTTTGGATCAAGATTCATATCTGTTGTTTAAATATATCCTTCGGTATAATCGATCATAAACGGACATCCTAGACGAAATAATTAAGTTTACGCAGCACACTGTTTACTCAAATGTCAGATTTGTTTTGATTACTAGTCATTTCTGCTATTTACATATAGCGTCATATGAGATCATAACTGTATGTACTGCTGACGGTTCAATACGTGTGTTCTTTTTCGGTTAATTATCAACATGTACTTCAAGCGACTTCTTTGATCAAGACCATATCTGTTGTTTAAATATATCCTCGATATAATCGGGATCATAAATGACATCCCAGGATTTTAATAACGTGTTTACGCGGTACACTGTCTACTCAAACATGTCGATTTGTTTCGATTACTAGTCATTTCTGCTATTTAAATATAGCGCCGGTAAAAGCCCATATGACTGTATGCATTGATGGTTCAATACTTGTGTTCTTTTCTTAAATTATCATCCTGTACTTGCTGACTTTTATCAAGATTCATATTTGCTGTTTAAATATATCCTCGATATAATCGATCATAAATGGACATCCTAGGATTTTAATAAATGCGTTTACGCGGTACACTGTCTACTCAAACATGTCGATTTGTTTCCTGATTACTAGTCATTTCTTGCTATTTAAATATAGCGCTTCGTATAAGCTTCATATGACTGTATGCATTGATTTGGTTCAATACTTATGTTCTTTTCAGAAATTATCATCCTGTACTTCATGATTTCTTTTGATCAAGATTCATATCTGTTGTTTAAATATATCATCGATATAATCGATCATAAATGGACATCCCAGGATTTTAATAATTGCGTTTACGCGGTACACTGTCTACTCAAACATGTCGATTTGTTTTGAATACTAGCTATTTCTGCTATTTACATATAGCGCTTCGTATGAGCCTATATAACTGTATGCATTGGACGTTCAATACGTGTGTTCTTTTCGGTAAATTATCAATATGTACTTGCTTTCGACTTCTTTTGATCAAGATTCATATTCGTTGTTTGAATATGTCCTCGATATAATCGAGCATTAATTGACATCCCAGGATTTTAATAATATGTTTACGCGGGTACTGTCTACTCAACCATGATTTGTTTGATTACGAGTCATTTTCGTTATTTAAATATAAAGCTGTATAAGCTCATATGACTGTACATGTATTGACAGTTAAATACTTGTGTTCTTTCTGTAAATTATCATCCTGTAGAAGCAAGCGATTTTTTGATCAAGATTCATATCTGCTGTTTAAATATATCCTCGATATAATTCTGTTACTAATTGACATCCCAGGATTTTAATAATTGCGTTTACGGCGGTACACTGTCTACTCAACCATGCCGATTTGCTTGGATTACGAGTCATTTCTGCTATTTAAATATAGCGCTTCGTATAGTTTCATATGACTGTATGCATTGACAGTTAAATACTTGTGTTCTTTCTTGTAAATTATCATCCCAGAAGGTTGATTATTTTTGATCAAGATTCAAATATTTTGTTTGAATATGTCCTCGATATAACGGATCATTAATGGACATCCCAGGATTTAGTAATTGCGTTTAAGCGGTACACTGTCTACTCAACCATGCTGATTTGTTTCGATTACGAGTCATTTCATATTTAAATATAGCGCTTCTTATAAGCCCATAGACTGTAATGTATTGACGGTTCAATACTTGTGTTCGTTCTGTAAATTATCATCCTGTACTTGCCGATTTTTTTTTTGATCAAGATTCATATCTGCTGTTTCAATATATCCCTCGACACTGTTCATAAACGGTCATCCGAGGCCCTTAAACACTGCGTTACTGCGGATTATTGTCGACTCAAACATGCCGATTTGTTTCGATTGATGAGTCATTTCTGCTTTTTAAATATAGCGCTCCGTATACGTTAATATAACTGTATGTATTGACGGTTCACTACGTGTGTTCTTTCGGTAAATTATCAACATGTACTTGCCGACTCTTTTGATCAAGATTCATATCTGTTGTTTAAATATGTCTCTCGATATAATCGATCATAAATGGACATCCCAGGATTTTAATACGGTATGACGTTAAGTATTACCGTCTACTCAAACATGTCGATTTGTTTTGATTATTGGGGTCATTTCTGCTATTTACATATAAAGCGCTTCGTATGAGCCTATATAACTGTATGCATTGACGGTTCAATACGTGTGTCGTTCTTTCGGTAAATTATCAACATGTACTTGCTGGGACTTTTGACTCAAGACTATATCTGCTATTTAAATATATCCTCGACATAATCAGATCATAAATGGACATCCCAGGATTTTCATTATTGAATTATCGCAGCACACTGTCTTCCTCAAACGTGCCGATTTGTTTCTGATTATGAGTCGTTTCTTCTATTTAAATATAAGGCCCGTATAAGCCTCCATATGACTGTATGCATTGACGTTCAATACTTGTGTTCTTGGTGGTAAATTATAAACCTGTACTTGCTGATTTTTGATCAAGATTCATATCTGTTGTTTGAATATGTCCCTCGATATAATCGATCATTAATGGACATCCCAGGATTTTAATAATTGTGCTTCATATGGCATACTATCTACCAACCATGCTGATTTGTTTCGATTACGAGTCATTTCTTCTTCTTAAATATAGTGCCTTCGTATGAGCCCATACCTTAAGCGTATTGATATTCAATACGTGTACTGGTAAATTATCAACATGTACTCTCTGTTGATTTATTTTGACTGGCATTCAAATTGTTTGAATATGTCCTCGATATAATCGATCATAAAATGGACATCCCAGGATTAATAATTGCGTTTACGCGGTACACTGTTCACTCAAACATGTCGATTTGTTTTGAATACTAGTCATTTCTGCTATTTACATATAGCGCTTCGTGTATGAGCCCATATATAATCAGGCATTGGACGTTCAATACGTGTTCTTTCTGGTAAATTATCAATATGTACTTGCCGACTTCTTTTGATCAAGATTCATATATCTGTTGTTTTAAATATATCCTCGATATAATCGAACATAAATGGACATCCAGGATTTTAATAATTGCGTTTACGCTGCACATCTACTCAAACATGATTTGTTTCGATTGATGAGTCATTTCTGCTATTTAAATATAGCGCTCCGTGTTTCATATAACGGTATGTACGACGGTTCAATACTTGGGTTCTTGGTGGTAAATTATAAACCTGTACTTGCTGATTTATTTTGATCAAGATTCAAATCTGTTGTTTGAATATGTCCCTCGATATACCTGGAGCATTAATTGACATCCCAGGATTTTAATAATTGCGTTTACGCGGTACACTGTCTACTCAACCATGCTGATTTGTTTCGATTACGAGTCATTTCTGCTATTTAAATATAGCGCCTGCATAAGCCCACATGACTGTATGCATTGACAAAGTTAAATACTAGTTCTTCTGTAAATTATCATCCTGTAGTTGTCGATTTTTGATCAAGATTCATATTCGTTTAAATATATCCCCGATATAATCGGAGCATTAATTGACATCCCAGGATTTTAATAATTGCGTTTACGCGGTACACCGTCTATTCAACCATGCTGATTTGTTTTGATTACGAGTCATTTCTCGCTATTTAAATATAGCGCTTCGTATAAGCTCATATGACTGTATGCATTGATAGTTAAATACTTGTGTTCTTTTTCTGTAATTATCATCCTGTAGTTGCTGATTTATTTTTGATCAAGATTCAAATATTTTGTTTGAATATGTCCTCGATATAATCGATCACACGGACATCCCAGGATTTTAGTAATTGCGTTTAAGCGGTACATCGTCTACTCAACCATGCTGATTTGTTTCGATTACGAGTCATTTCGTTATTTAAATATAGCCTATGTTTCCATATGACTGTACGCATTGACGGTTCAATACTTGTGTTCGTTCTGTACCATCATCCTGTACTTGCTGATTTTTTTGATCAAGATTCATATCTGCTGTTTCAATATATCCTCGACATAATCGTTCATAAACGGTCATCCGAGAATTTTAAACACTGCGTTACCGCGGATTGTCGATCAAACATTGATTTGTTTCGATTACGAGTCATTTCTTGCTTTTAAATATAGCGCTCCGTATATGTTCATATAACTGTATGCATTGGGACGGTTCACTACGTGTTCTTTTCGCAAATTATCAACATGTACTAAGCGACTCTTTTGATCGGAAGATTCATATCTGTTGTTTTAAATATATCCCTGATATAACTGGGATCATAAATGGACATCCCAGATTTTAATAATTGCGTTGACGCGGTACACTGTCTACTCAAACATGTCGATTTGTTTTGATTAATAGTCATTTCTGCTATTTACATGATAGCGCTCGTATGAGCCCACATAACTGTATGCATTGACGGTTCAATACGTGTGTTCTTTCGGTAAATTATCAACATGTACTTGCCGGGACTTCTTTGATCAAGATTCATATCTGCTATTTAAATATATCCCTGATATAATCGATCATAAATGGACATCCCAGGATTTTCATTATTAATTATCGGTACACTGGTCTTCAAACGTGCTGATTTGTTTCGATTACGAGTCGTTTCCTTCTATTTAAATATAGTACCTATGTTTCATAAGGATTGTGTATGCATTGGACGGTTCAATACTTGTGTTCTTGGTGGTAAATTATAAACCTGTATTTATGATTTCTTTGATCAAGATTCATATCTGTTGTTTGAATATGTCCTCGATATAACTCTGATCATTACTTGACATCCCAGGATTTTACAATTGCGTTTACGCGGCACACTAATTTAATTAACCATGCTGATTTGTTTCGATTACGAGTCATTTCTTCTTCTTTAAATATAGTGCTCGTAGTATGAGCTCATATACCAGTATGCATTGACGGTTCAATACGTGTGTTCTTTTTCGGTAAATTATCAACATGGAATTTCTGCTGATTTATTTTGATCAAGATTCAAATCTGTTGTTTAAATATGTCCTCGACAATCGATCATTAATGGACATCCCAGGATTTTTAATAATTGTTACGCGGTACACTGTCTACTCAACCATGCTGATTTGTTTCCCGATTACGAGTCATTTTGCTATTTACATATAGCGCTTCGTATGAGCCCATATAACTGTACATGCATTGACGGTTCAACATGTTCTTTCGGTGTTATCAACATGTACTTAAGGACTTTTGATCAAGATTCATATCTGTTGTTTAAATATATCCCTCGATATAATCGATCATAAATGACATCCCAGGATTTTAATAATTGTGCTTACGCGGTATACTGTCTACTCAAACATGTCGATTTGTTTTGAATACTAGCTGCCTCTAAGTTAGTTTCATATATAGCGCTTCTCGTATGAGCCCATATAACTGTATGCATTGACGGTTCAATACGTGTGTTCTTTCGGTAAATATCATGTACTTGCTGACTTCTTTTGACTGAAGATTCATATCTGTTGTTTAAATATATCCCTCGATATAATCGATCATAAATGGACATCCCAGAATTTTAATAATTGCGTTTACGCGTACACTATCTTACTCAAACATGCCGATTTGTTTCGATTACGAGTCATTTCTGCTATTTAAACATAAAGGCCCGTATAAGCCTATACAACGGTATGCATTGACGGTTTAATACTTGTGTTCTTGGTGGTAAATTATAAACTTGTACTTGCCGATTTATTTTGACTGGGCACCAAATCTGTTGTTTGAATATGTCCTCGATATAATCGAGCACACTGACATCCCAGGATTTTAATAATTGCGTTTACGCGGTACACTGTCTACTCAACCATGCCGATTTGTTTGATTATGAGTCATTTCTGTTATTTAAATATAAGCTATGTATAAGCTCTATATGACTGTACGTGCATTGACGGTTCAATACTTGTGTTCGTTCTGTAAATTATCATCCTGTACTTAAGGATTTCTTTTCGATCAAGATTCATATTCATGTTTAAATATATCCTCGATATAATCGAGCATTAATTGACATCCCAGATTTTAATAAATGCGCAAGCTTACGTGGTACACTGTCTACCTCAAACATGTCGATTTGTTTCTGATTACTCGTCATTTCTACATTTAAATATAGCGCTTCGTATGCTTCAATATGACTGTATGCATTGACGGTTCAATACTTGTGTTCTTTCTGTAAATTATCATCCTGTACTTAAGCGATTTTGATCAAGATTCATATTTGCTGTTTAAATATATCCTCGATATAACTTTATCATAAATGTACATCCTAGGATTTTCATTATTGAATTATCACAGTACACGTCTTCAAACGTATGATTTGTTTCCTGATTATTTTGAGTCGTTTTTTCTATTTAAATATAGCGTGCCGTATAAGTTCATATGACTGTACATGCATTGACGGTTCATTGTGTTCTTATGCAAATTATAAACCCACTTGCTGATTTATTTTTGATCAAGATTCAAATTGTCATTTGAATATGTCCCTCAGATATAATCGATCATTAATGGACATCCCAGGATTTTACTAATTGCGTTTACGCGGTACACCGTCTACTCAACCATGCCGATTTGTTTCGATTATGAGTCATTCTTTGCTATTTAAATATAGCAACAGTATAAGCCCATATGACTGTACGCATTGACGGTTCAACACTTGTGTTCGTTCTGTACCATCATCCTGTGCTTCAAGTTGACTTATCGGACTCAAGATTCAAATATTTTTGTTTGAATATGTCCTCGATATAATCGATCACACGGACATCCCAGGACGTAGTAATTGCGTTTAAGCGGTACACTGTCTACCAACCATGCTGATTTGTTTCGATTACGAGTCATTTTCTGCTATTTAAATATAGCGCTTCTATGTCTATATAGCGACTGTACGCATTGACGGTTCAATACTGTGTTCGTTCTGTAAATTATCATCCCGTACTTGCTGATTCTTTTCGATCAAGATTCAAATCTGCTGTTTCAATATATCCTCGACATAATCGTTCATAAACGGTCATCTGAGAATTTTAAACACTGCGTTACTGCGATTATTGTCGACCCAACATGCCGATTTGTTTCGATTACGAGTCATTTCTGCTTTTAAATATAGCGCTCCGTATACGTTCATATAACTGTATGCATTGACGGTCTACTACGTGTGTTCTTTTTTCGGTAAATTATCATGCATTTCTGCTGACTCTTTTGATCAAGATTCATTCAAGTTTAAATATATCCTCGATATAATCGATCATAAAATGGACATCCCAGGATTTTAATAATTGCGTTGACGCGGTACACTGCTCATTCAAACATAAAGTCGATTTGTTTTGATTATTGGCTTGCTATTTATATATAGCGCTTCGTATGAGCCCATATAACTGTATGCATTGATGGTTCAATGTGTGTTCTTTTTCGGTAAATTATCAATGTACTTTCATGATTTTGATCAAGATTCATATTCGTTGTTTAAATATATCCTCGATATAATCGATCATAAATGGACATCCCAGGATTTTAATAATTGCGTTTACGCGGCACACTGTCTACTCAAACATGTGCTGATTTGTTTCGGATTATGAGTCATTTCTAAGTATTTAAATATAGCGTACCCGTATGCTCATACAACGAAGGCATTGACGGTTCAATACTTGTGTTTCTGCGGTAAATTATAAACCTGTACTCTTAAGCTGATTTATTTTGATCAAGATTCAAATCTGTTGTTTGAATATGTCCTCGATATAATCGACATTAATTGATATCCCAGGATTTTAATAATTGCGTTTACGCGGCACACTGTCTACCTCAACCATGCTGATTTGTTTCTGGATTACGAGTCATTTCAGTTATTTAAATATAGCGCTTCGTAAAAGCCCATATGACTGTATGCATTGACGGTTCAATACTTGTGTTCTTTTCTGTACCCATCCCAGAAGTTGCTGAGTTTTTGATCAGATTCATATTCGTTGTTTAAATATATCCTCGATATAATCGATCATAAAATGGACATCCCAGGATTTTCATTATTGAATTATCGTATTACACTGTCTTCTCAAACGTGCCGGATTTGTTTCCACCATGAGTCGTTTCTTCTATTTAAATATAGCGCTCCGTAAGCCCATATGACTGTATGCATTGACGGTTCAATACTTGTGTTCTTATAAATTATAAAACCTGTACTTCATGATTTATTTTGATCAAGATTCAAATTGTTGTTTGAATATGTCCTCGACATATAATCGATCATTAATGGACATCCCAGATTTTAATAATTGCGTTTATTAGTGGCATGCCTGTTCACTAACCATGCCGATTTGTTCTTCGATTACGACTTATTTCTGTTATTTGCAGAATATAGCGCTTGTATAAGCTTCCATGACTTTGTGGTATGCATTGACGGTTCAATACTTGTGTTCGTTCTGTAAATTATCATCCTACCTCTAAGCGATTTCTTTTGATCAAGATTCATATCTGCTGTTTAAATATATCCCTCGATATAAACGATCATAAATGGATATCCCAGAATTCTAAAAATAGCGTTATCGCGGTACACTGTCGACTCAACCATGCCAATTTGTTTCGATTACGAGTCATTTCTGCTATTTAAATATAGCGCTTCGTATAAGCCCATATAACTGTATGCATTGACGGTTCAATACGTGTGTTCTTTCGGTAAATTATCAACATGTACTTGCCGACTTCTTTTGATCAAGATTCATATCTGTTGTTTAAATATATCCCTCGATATAATCGATCATAAATGGACATCCCAGGATTTTAATAATTGCGTTTACGCGGTACACTGTCTACTCAAACATGCCGATTAGTTTTGATTACTAGTTATTTCTGCTATTTACATATAGCGCTTCGTATAAGCCCATATAACAGTGTGCATTGACGGTTCAATACTTGTGTTCTTTCGGTAAATTATCAACCTGTACTTACCGATTTCTTTTGATCAAGATTCAAATCTGTTGTTTAAATATATCCTCGATATAATTGTTCATAAGTGGACATCCCAAGATTTTAAAAACTGCGTTGTCGCGGTACACTGTCTACTCAAACATGCCGATTTGTTTCGATTACGAGTCATTTCTGCTATTTAAATATAGCGCTTCGTATAAGCCCATATGACTGTATGCATTGACGGTTCAATACGTGTGTTCTTTCGGTAAATTATCAACATGTACTTGCCGATTTCTTTTGATCAAGATTCATATCTGCTGTTTAAATATATCCCTCGATATAATCGTTCATAAATGGACATCCCAGGATTTTAATAATTGCGTTATCGCGGTACACTGTCTACTCAAACATGCCGATTTGTTTCGATTACGAGTCATTTCTGCTATTTAAATATAGCGCTCCGTATAAGCCCATATAACTGTATGTATTGACGGTTCAATACGTGTGTTCTTCCGGTAAATTATCAACATGTACTTGCGACTTTAGACAACTATATGTATTGACGGTTCAATACGTGTGTTCTTCCGGTAAATTATCAACATGTACTTTGCGACTTCTTTTAATCAAGATTCATATCTGCTGTTTAAATATATCCCTCGATATAATCGTTCATAAACGGTCATCCAGATTTTAATAATTGCTTATCACGGTACACTGTCTACTCAAACATGTCGATTTGTTTTGATTACTAGTCATTTCTGCTATTTACATATAGCGCTTCGTATGAGCCCATATAACTGTATGCATTGACGGTTCAATACGTGTGTTCTTTCGGTAAATTATCAACATGTACTTGCCGATTTCTTTTGATCAAGATTCATATCTGCTGTTTAAATATATCTCTCGATATAATCGTTCATAAACGGTCATCCCAGAATTTTAAACACTGCGTTATCGCGGATTACAGTCTACTCAAACATGTCGATTTGTTTCGATTACGAGTCATTTCTGCTATTTAAATATAGCGCTTCGTATAAAACTATATGACTGTATGCATTGACGGTTCAATACGTGTGTTCTTTCGGTAAATTATCAACATGAACTTGCCGATTTTTTTTGATCAAGATTCATATCTGTTGTTTAAATATTTCCCACAATATAATCGTTCATAAATGGACATCCCAGAATTTTAAACACCGCGTTATCGCGAATTACTGTCGACTCAAACATGCCGATTTATTTCGATTACGAGTCATTTCTGCTATTTAAATATAGCGCTCCGTATAAGCTTATATAACGGTATGCATTGACGGTTCAATACGTGTGTTCTTTCGGTAAATTATCAACATGTACTTGCCGACTTCTTTTGATCAAGATTCATATCTGTTGTTTAAATATATCCCTCGATATAATCGATCATAAATGGACATCCCAGGATTTTAATAATTGCGTTTACGCGGTACACTGTCTACTCAAACATGTCGATTTGTTTTGATTACTAGTCATTTCTGCTATTTAAATATAGCGCTTCGTATGAGCCCATATAACTGTATGCATTGACGGTTCAATACGTGTGTTCTTTCGGTAAATTATCAACATGTACTTGCCGATTTCTTTTGATCAAGATTCATATCTGCTGTTTAAATATATCCCTCGATATAATCGATCATAAATGGACATCCCAGGATTTTCATTATTGAATTATCGAGTCACTGTTTTCTCAAACGTGCCGATTTGTTTCGATTACCAGTCATTTCTGCTATTTAAATATAGCGCTCCGTATAAGCCCATATAACTGTATGCATTAACGGTTCAATACGTGTGTTCTTGCGGTAAATTATAAACCTGTACTTGCCGATTTATTTTGATAAAGATTCAAATCTGTTGTTTGAATATGTCCTCGATATAATCGATCATAAATGGACATCCCAGGATTTGAATAATTTTTTTTACGCGGTACACTGTCTACTCAAACATGCCGATTTGTTTTGATTACGAGTCATTTCTGCTATTTAAATATAGCGCTCCGTATAAGCCCATATAACTGTATGCCCTGACGGTTCAATACTTGTATTCGTTATGTAAATTATCATCCTGTACTTAGCCGATTTCTTTTGATCAAGATTCATATCTGCTGTTTAAATATATCCCTCGATATAAACGATCATAAATGGACATTCCAGAATTCTAAAATAGCGTTATCGCGTTATCTGTCTACTCAACCATGCAGATTTGTTTCGATTGAGTCATTTCTGCAATTTTAATAAAGCGCTCCGTATAAGCCCATATAACGGTAAACATTAACGGTTCAATACTTGTGTTCTTGCGGTAAATTATCAAAGTGTACTTACCGATTTCTTTTGATCAAGATTTAAATCTGTTGTTTAAATATATCCCTCGA
>JAGSMT010001652.1:0-16322 GCA_029286875.1 Lamproptera curius | reverse complement strand
TGGAGTTTAGACAGTGTACCGCGATAATTTAATAAAAAACCTGGAGTCCATTCTGATCGATTATATCAAGGGAATATTTAAACAAGATATGAATCTTTAAAATGAAACGGCGTAAGGTTGATAATTTAGAAAGAAAAAGTATTAAAACCATCAATGCAACCGTTATATGGGCTTATATGAGCGCTATATTTAAATAGCAGAAATGACCGTAATCAAACAACGGCATGTTTGAGGAGACAATGATTTGGGATAACCAAAATGAAAACCTGGATGTCCATTTATGAACGATTATTGAGGGATATATTTAAACAACAGATAGAACGGACAAAAGAAAGAAGTATAGGTTGATAATTTGCAAGAAACGTTATTGCCGTCAATGCATACCGTTATATGGGTTATATGGAGCGCTATTTTAAATAGCAGAAATGACTCGTAACGAAACAAATCGGCATGTTTGAGAGACAGTACGCGTAAACGCAATTGTTAAAACCCGTCCAAGATCGATTATATCGAGGAATATTTAACAATAGATATGAATCTTAACGAAAGAAGTCGCAAAGAAATATTGATAATTTACCCAAGAACACAAGTATTGAAAACGTCAAGCTACCGTTGTAAGGGAAACGAAGGCCATATTTAAATAGGAAACAACCGTAATTGAATCAAATCGGATGTTTGAGTAGACAGTGTACAGCGATAACGCAGTTTTAAAATCATGGGATGTCCAATTATGAGATTATATCGAAGGAATATTTAAACATGATTGAAACTTGATCAAAAGAAATCGGCGTGGTGATAATTTACCGCGAACACGTAATGACCCGTCAATATTCCGTTATTGGGCTTATACGGGCAATTTAAATAGAGAAATTTGTAATCGAAAAAATCGGATGTTTGAGTAGAATTGCGTAAACGCAATTATTAAAACCTGGGATGTCCATTTATGATTTATTATATCGAAGGAAAAAAACAATATGAATCTTTGATCAAAAGAAGTCGGCAAGGTTAAGTTGATAATTTACCGCAAGAAACCAGTATTGCCGTCAATGCAACCGTAATATTTATACGTAGCGCTTTTGAATCGCAGAAATGACTCAAACAAACAAATCGGAGTTTGAGTAGAATTCCCGCGATAACGCAGTGTTTAAAACTGGGATGTCCATTTAGAAGATTATATCGAAGGAATTATTTAAACAACAGATAGAATTTTTGATAAAAGAAGTCGGCAAGTACATGTTGATAATTCACCGAAAGAACACACGTATTGAACCGTCAATGCATACCGTTGGTTGGCTTAAAACGCTATATTTAAATACAGAAATACCGTAATCGAAACAAATCGGCATGTTTGAGTAGACAGTACCGCGATAACGAGTTTTAAACTTGGGAGTCCATTTATGAACGATTATTCGAGGATATTTAAACAACAGATATGAATCTGGATCAAAAGAAATCGGCAAGTATAGGTTGATAAACCGTAAGAACACAAGTAATGAACCGTCAATGAATTTCCCTTTTTATGGTCTTTAAACGAAGCGCAATTTAAAAGAGAAACAACTCGTAATTGAATCAAATCGGAGTTTGAGTAGGTGACAGCGATAACGCAGTTTTTAAAATCATGGATGTCCAATTATGAGATTATATGAAGGATATTTTAAACATCAGATAGAAACTTTATCAAAAGAAACGGCAAGCAGGTTGATAATTTACCGCAAGAACACAAGTAAGACCCGTCAATGCATTCCGTTATATGGGCTTATAGAGCGCAATTTAAATGAAACCGTAATCGAAACAAATGGCATGTTTGAGTAGAAGCCGCGTAAACGAATTATTAAAACCTGGGATGTCCATTTATGATTTATTATATCGAAGGATAATTTTAAAACAACAGATATGAATCTTGGACAAAAGAAGTTTAAGGCGTTGAAATTTACCGCAAGAACACTAGTTTGAACCGTCAAGTACCGTAATATGGGCTTATACGAGCGCCATTTTGAATCGGAAATGACTTTAAAGAAACAAACGGCAGTTTGAGAGACAGTTACCGCGATAACGCAGGGTTTAAAAACTGGGATGTCCATTTAAACGATTAATCGAAGGAATATTTAAACAACAGATATGAATTTTGACGGTCGGGCAAATTGATAATTCACCGAAAGAACACACTATTGAACGTCAATATACCGTTGTTGGGCTTAATAGCGCATTTTAAATAGAGAAAGACCGAACGAAACAAATCGGCATGTTTGAGAGACAGGACCGCGATAACGCAGTGTTTTAAACTGGGATGTCCATTTATAAACATTTTATCGAGAGAATATTTAAAAACAGATATGAATTTTGATCAAAAGAAATGGCGATATGTTGATAATTTACCCAATAACACAAGTATTAATCGTCAGGGCATACAGATAGGGCAATACGACCGCTATAAAATAGCAGAAATGACCGTAATCGAATAACGCATGTTTGAGTAGACAGTGTACCGCGATAAGCAGTGTTTAAAACTTTTGGGATGTACATTTATGAACGATTATATCGAGGGAGTATTTAAACAGCACATAAGGAATTTGATCGAAATTGCGAAGGTTGATAATTTACCGCAAGAACACAAGTATTAAACCGTCAGGGATACAGTTATTTGGGGCTAATATTGATGTAAAAAAGGAAGACTGAATCAAAACAAATTGAATGTTTATAGACATTACCCGGATAACGCAGAGTTTTAAATTGGGAGTCCATTTAAAAACGATTATATAGAGATGATTTAACAACAGATAAACGATAAAAAAAAAACCAAGTAAACTTGATAAATTACCCAAAAACACAAGATTGAACTGGGGTACAGTTATAGAGCTAATACGGAGCCTGTTTTAAAAGCAGAAATGACTGTAATTGAATCAAATATGTTTGAGTAGACAGTAGGATAACAGTGTTTAAAACTTGGGATGTACATTTAGAAGATTATTGAGGGATGTATTTAAACAGCAAATGAATCTTGACAAAAAATTGGCGATAGGTTGATAATATAGCAAGAACACAAGATTAAACCCAGGGCATAAGTTATTTGGGGCTATTGAGCGCTGTTTTAAATACAGATATGACTCGTAATCAAAACAAATTGACATGTTTGAGAGACATTGTACCGCGATAACGCAGTGTTTTAAACCTGGATGTCCATTTATAAAAGATTATATCGAGAGATATTTTAAAGCAAAAACCGTAACGAATCAAATCGGAGTTTGAGTAGACAGGTACCGGTAAACGCAATTATTAAAACCTGGATGTCCATTTAGATTTATTATATAAGGAATATTTAAACAACAGATATGAATTTGATCGAAGTCAAGTACGTTGGATAATTTACCGCAAGAACACTAGTATTGAACCGCGCTACCGAATATGGGCTTATACGTGCGCCATATTTGAAGGAAAACTGAAACGAAAAAATCCATGTTTGAGGAAAGTGTACCGCGATAACGGGTTTAAAACCTGGGATGTCCATTTAAAGATTATATGAAGGATATATTTAAACAAAGATATGAATCTTGATCGAAGTCGGGTTTACGTTGATAATTTACCGCAAGAACACTAGTATTGAACCGCCAAGCATACCGTAATTTATGGGCCCATATTTTAAAAATGAAAAGGCAAATGGAATGAGGGGAAACCCCTGGATGTCCATTTATGAACGATTATATGAGGGAATTTTAAACAAAGATAGAATCTTGATCAAGAAACGGCAAGATAGGTTGATAAACCAAGAACACAAGAATGAACCGTCAATACCTTTATATTTAAAGAAGGCCATATTTAAATAAGAAACAACTCAATTGAATCAAATCATTTTTGAGTAGACAGTGTACAGCGATAACGCAGTTTTTAAAATCATGGATGTCCATATGTACGATTATATCGAAGGATATATTTAAACATCAGATATGAAAACTTGATAAAAGAAATCGGCAAGCAGGTTGATAATTTACCGGAACACGTAATGACCCGTCAATGATTCCGTTATATGGGTTAATGGAGCGCTATATTTAAATAGCAGAAATTACCGTAATCGAAAACAAATGGCGTTTGAGTAGACAGGACGCGTAAACGCAATTATTAAAACCTGGATGTCCATTTTGATTTATTATTCGAAGGATATATTTAAACAACAGATAGAATCGATCGAAGTCGGCAAGAAGTTGATAATTTACCGCAAGAAACTGTATTGAACCGTCAATGCATACCGTAATATGGGCTTATACGTGCGCAATTTGAATCGCAGAAATGACCTGTAACGAAACAACCGGAGTTTGAGAGACAGGACCCGGGATAACGCAGTGTTTAAAATCCTGGGATGTCCATTTATGAACGATTTATCGAAGGATATATTTAAACAACAGATTGAATTTTTGACAAAAGAAGTCGGCTACATGAAAATTCACCGAAAGAACACACGTTTGAACGTCAATGTACCTTGGGGGGGTTTCGAAGGCTTATTTAAAAGCAGAAATGACCTGTAATCGCAAATCGGCATGTTTGAGTAGACAGGTACCCGGATAACGCAGTGTTTTAAATCCTGGGATGTCCATTTATAAATCATTATATCGAGAATATTTAAACAACAGATAGAATTTTGATCAAAAGAAATCGGCGTAATGTTGATAATTTTACGCAATAACACAAGTATTAATCGTCAGGCATACAGTTATATGGGCTAATACGGACCCTATATTTAAAGCAGAAATGACCGTAATCGAATCAAATCGGCATGTTTGAGTAGACAGGTACCCGGATAACGCAGTGTTTAAAACTTGATGTACATTTATGAACGATTATATGAGGGATGTATTAAACAGCAATATGAATCTTGATCAAAAGAAATTGGCAAGTATAGGTTGATAATTTCATGCAAGAACACAAGTATTAAACCGCAGGGCAAAGTTATTTTAATAGAGGCTGTATTTAAATAGCAGATAGACTCGTAATCAAAACAAATTGACAGTTTGAGTAAATTGTACCGCGATAACGCAGAGTTTTAAACTGGATGTCCATTTATAAAACGATTATACGAGAGATGTATTTAACAACAGATATAACCTGATAAAAAAAATCGGCAAGACAACTTGATAAATTACCGAATAAACCAATTTAACCGTCAGGGCATAAGTTATAGAGTAATACGGAGCGCTGATTTAAAAGAGAAATGACCGTAATTGAATCAAATCGGCAGTTTGAGAGACAGTACCGAAACGCAGGTTTAAAACCTGGGATGTACATTTAGAACGATTATATGAGGGATGTATTTAAACAGCACAAGAACTTGATCAAAAGAAATTGGCAAGTAGGTTGATAATTTACCGCAAGAACACAAGTATTAAACCGTCAGGGCATAAGTTATTTGGGCTACTATTGAGCGCTGTATTTAAAAGCGATATGACTCGTAATCAAAACAAATTGAATGTTTGGAAGACATTGTACCGCGATAACGCGTGTTTTTAAATCCTGGATGTCCATTTAAAACGATTATATCGAGAGATATATTTAAAAGCAAAAATAACTCGTAATCGAACAAATCGGCATGTTTGAGTAGGGACCGCGTAAACGCAAAGTTAAAACCTGGGATGTCCATTTTGATCGACTATATCGAGGGATAATTTTCAACAGAAGAATCTTATAAAACGAACGGCAAGGGTTGATTAATTACCGCAAAACACGTATTAAACCGTCAATGCATTCCGTTATTGGGCTTATTCGGTGCGCTATATTTAAATAGCAAAATGACCGTAATTAAAACAAATCGGCATGTTTGAGGAGACAGTGTACCGCGATAACGCAGTGTTTAAAACCGGATGTCCATTTATGAACGATTAATGAGAATAATTTAAACAGCAGATAGGAATCTTTGACAAAAAGAAATCTAGAAGGGATAGTACGCAAGAAAAAAGTAATGAACCGTCAATGCATTCCCTTATATGAGTTTTACGGGCGCCCATATTTAAATAGAAAATGATCGTTACGAATCAAATCGGCATTTTGAGAGAAGGTACCGCGTAAACGCAAATTTTAAACCAAGGATGTCCATTTATGATCGATTATATCGAGGGATATTTAAACAGGATATGAATCTTGGATCAAAAGAAATCGGCAAGTATATGTTGAAACCAGCAAGAACAAAGTAATGAACCGTTAATGATTCCGTTATATGGGCTTTACGGAGCGCTATATTTAAATAGCAGAAATGACCTAATCGAAAACCGGCGTTTGAGTAGACAACCCGGAAACGCAATTATTAAAATTCCAGATGTCCACTTATGAACATTAAATGAGAATGATTTAAAAAGATATAACCTGAAAAAAAATCCCCAAAAGAAATTACCGCAAAACAAGTATTGAACCGTCAGGGCAAAAGTTATAGAGCAATACGGGAGGCGTATTTAAATAGCAGAAAGTAATCGAACAAATCCATGTTTGAGTAGATGTACGCAAACGCAATTATTAAAAATTTGGGATGTCCAGAAGATTAATGAGGGATTAAAACAGCAGTATGAATTTGATCAAAAGAAATCGGCAAGTTAGGTTAAAATTTACCGCAAGAAACAAGTAAAACCGTCAGGGCATGTTATTTGGGCAATATTGAGCCCGGTATTTAAAGGATTGACTCAATCAAAACAAATTGAATGTTTGAGTAGAATTAAAATAACGCAGTGTTTTAAATCCTGGATGTCCATTATAAACGATTATATCGAGAGATATATTTAAATAGCAAAAATAACTCGTAATCGAATCAAATCGGCATGTTTGAGTAGATATGCACTGCGCACAGTTAAACCTATCCATTTATGATCAATTATATCGAGGGATATATTTAGAACAACAGATATGAACTTGGATAAAACGAATCGAAAGCATAAGTTGATTAATTAATGTAATAACATGTATATTAAAAACTGTCACCCATTCCGTTACATGGGTTTATTCAAAAGTAGCTATTTATATAGCAGAAATGACCAATTAAAACAAATTGGTATGTTTGAGGAGACAGGTACTGCGATAACGCAGTGTTTAAACTTGGGATGTCTATCATGAACGATTATATCGAGAGATATATTTAAACAGCAGACAAGGAATCTTGGATCAAAAGAAAATCGGCTAGTGAATATATCGGCAAGAACACAAGTACGAACCGTCAATGTATTCCGTTATATGGGCTTTACGAGCAGCTATATTTAAATAGCAAATGACTAAATCGAATCAAATCGGTATGTTTGAGTAGATAAAATCGCGTAAACGCAATTATTAAAATCCAAGATGTCCATTATGATCGATTATATCGAGGGATATATTTAAACAGCAGATATGAATTGATCAAAAGAAATCTGCAAGTATATGTTGATAATTTACCGCAAGAACAGTAATGAACCGTCAATGTATTCCGTATATTACATGAGCGCTATATTTTAAATAGCAGAAATGACTCGTAATCGATACAAAATCGTGGCATGTTTGAGTGGACAGGTACCGCGATAACGCAATTATTAAAATTCCAAGGATGTCCTACTTAAGGAACGATTAAATTGAGAGATGTATTTAAACAACAGATATAATCCTGATAAAAAATCGGCAAGTATTAACTTGATTACCACGCAATACGCGCTGAACCAGGGCATTGCAGTTATATGAGCTAACATGGAGTGCTGTATTTAACAGCAGAAATGACCTGTAATCGAATCAAATCGGCATGTTTGAGACAGTGTATCAGCGGTAAACGCAATTATTAAAATTTGGATGTCCATTTATGAACGATTATATCGGAGGGATGTATTTAAACAGTAGATATGAATCTTGATCAAAAAGAAATCGGGTGTTATAGGCTTGATACCTATCAAAAGAATGTCATATTAAACCGTCAGGGCATAGTTATTTCAATAATATTGAGCGCTGTGTTTAAATAGCAGATATGACCTGGTGTAATCAAAACAAATTGACATGTTTGAGAGACAGTACCAAGATAACGCAGGTTTTAAACCTTGGATGTTCATTATAAACGATTATATCGAGAGACAGCATATTTAAACAACAGATATAAATTTGATCAAAAGAAATCGGCAAGTATATAAGATAATTTTACCGCAAGAACATAAGTAATAAATCGTCAATGCTTCCGTTATATGAGCTTATACGGAGCGCTATATTTAAATAGCAGAAATGACTCAATCGAAACAACCGGCATGTTTGAGAGATGTACCGCGATAACGCAGTTTTAAATCCTGGGATGTCCATTTATGAACGATTATACTGAGGACAGGTCGAACAGATATGAATCTTGATCAAAAGAAATCGGCAAGTATAGGTTGATAATTCTCTAATGTAAGAACACAAGTAATGAACCGTCAATGCATTCCTTATATGGTCTTAAACGAAGTACGCTAGCATTTAAATAGTAGAAACAACTGTAATTGAACTAAATCGGTATGTTTGAGTAGATATGTATGCTGATAACGCAGTTTTTAAAAATCATGGGATGTCCAATTATGTACGATTATATCGAAGGATATATTTAAACAGATAAGAAACTTGATCAAAAGAAATCGGCAAGTACAGGTTGATAATTTACTGCAAGAACACAGCATGACCTGTCAATGCATTCCGTTATATGGGCTTATATGAGCGCTATATTTAAATAGAAAGCAGAAATTCCTCACTCGTAATCGAAACAAATGGCATGTTTGAGAAAGATAGTACCGCGTAAACGGCACATAAAAACCGGGATGTCCATTTTCATGATTTATTATATCGAAGGATATATTTAAACAACAGATATGAATCTTGATCAAAAGAAGTCGGCGTTACATGTTGATAATTTACTGCAAGAACACTAGTATTGAAACCGTCAATGCATACCGTAATATGGGCTTATATTGCAGCGCTATATTTGAATCGCAGAAATGACCTGTAAACGAAACAAATCGGCATGTTTGAGTAGACAGTGTACCATGATAACGGTGTTTAAAATCCTGGGATGTCCATTTATGAACGATTATATCGAAGGACATATTTAAACAACAGATATGAATTTTGACCGCAAAAGAAGTCGGTGCCACATGTTGATAATTCACCGAAAGAACACACGTGTATTGAACTGTCAATGCATACCGTTGTATGGGCTGCTAGCGCTATATTTAAATAGCAGAAATGACCCAATCAAAACAAATCGGCATGTTTGAGTGGTGATGCGGTACCGTGATAACGCAGTGTTTAAACTTGGATGTCCATTTATAAATCAGTTTATCGAGAGATATATTTAAACAACAGATATGAATTTTGATCAAAAGAAATCGGCAAGTATGTTGATAATTTTAATGCAATAACACAAGTATTAATCAAGAAGTACAAGAAGTTATATGGGCTAACATGGATCATTATATTTAAATAGCAGAAATGACTCAACGAATCAAATCGGCTGCTGGAGTAGAGAAAATTATGATAACGCAGTGTTTAAAAATCCTGTGATGTACATTTATGAACGATTATATCGAGGATATTTTAAACAGCACATATGAATCTTGGATCAAAAGAAATTGGCAAGTATAGGTTGATAATTGCGTTAACACAAGTATTAAACCGTCAGGTACAGTTATTTAACACATTGAGCGCCGTATTTAAATAGCAGATATACCGTAATCAAAAACAAATTGACATGTTTGAGTAGATATCAACCGCGACAACTTTAAGAGTTTTTAAACCAGATGTCCAATTTATAAACGATTATACCGAGAGATGTATTTAAGCAAATAGATATAACTACAAAAAAATCGGCAAGTACAACTTGATAAATTACCGCACAACATGCATGAAAACCGTCAGGGTACAGTTAGGCATGAGCTACGGAGCGCTGTATTTAAATAGCAGAAATGACTCGTAATTGAATCAAATCGCAAGGTTTGAGTAGATAGTAACGCGACAACGCAGTGTTTAAAAATCCTGGATGTACATTTATGAACGATTATATCGAGGGATGTACGAACAGCACACATGAATCTTGATCAAAGAAATTGCGTTATAGGAAGCATAATATACCGCAAGAACACAAGTATTAAACCTGTCAGGGCATATAGTTATTTGGGCTATTATTGAGCGCCATTTAACAGCAGACATGACTCGTAATCAAAACAAATTGACATGTTTGAGTAGACATTGCACCGCGACAACAGTGTTTTAAACCTGGACGTCTATTTAACGACTACATCGAGATATATTTAAATAGCAGTAGCGAATCAAATCGAATCAAACGGCATGTTTGAGTAGACAGTGTACCGCGTAAACGCAATTAATAATAAAATCCTGAAGGTCTATTTAGACGTATTATATCGAAGGATAGACAAACAACAGATATGAATTCGATCAAAAGCAGCGTCGCAAGTGTTACGTTGATAATCATCGGTAAGAACACTAGTATTGAACCGTCACGTATACCGTAATATATAATATACGTAGCGCCATATTTGAATTGCAGAATACTCAGAACGAAACAAATCGGCATGTTTGAGTAGACAGTGTACCGGCGATAACGCAGGTTTAAAACTTGGATGTCCATCATTTATGAACGATTATATCGAAGGATATATTTAAACAACAGATATGAATCTTGGATCAAAAGAAGTCGGCAAGTACATGTTGATAATTTACCGCAAGAACACTAGTATTGGAACCGTCAATGCATACCGTAACATGGGCTATACGTGCGCTATATTTGAATCGTAGAAATGACCGTAAAACGAAACAAATCGGCATGTTTGAGGTGACAGTGTACCGCGATAACGCAGCTTTTAAAATCCTGGGACGTCCATTTAAGAACGATTACATTGAGGACATTTTGCATCAACAGATATGAATCTTGATCAAAAGAACGGCAAGCAGTTGGATAATCACTGCAAAGAACACAAGTAATGAACCGTCACTGCATTCCTATATGGGCTTAAACGAAGCGCTAGTACGAAGAAAAGAAACAAATCACTGAATCAAATCGGCATGTTTTGAGTAGACAGTGTACAGCGATAACGGCAGTTTTTAAAATCAAGGGATGTCCACTATGTACGATTATATCGGAAGGATATATTTAAACATCAGATATGAAATTGATCAAAAGAAATCGGTGTTAAGCAGTTGATAATTTTGCAACATGCACGAGACCCGTCAATGCATTCTGTTATATGGCTTATACGGAGCGCTATATTTAAATAGTGAAATTACTCGTAATCGGTTAAATCGGTATGTTTGAGTAGACAGGTACCGCGTAAACGTACTATTAAATCCTGGGACGTCCGTACTAAGGATTTATTATATCGAAGGATATATTTAAACAACAGATATGAATCTTGGACTGCAAGAAGCCGGTACATGCGATAATTTACTGCAAGAAAATACTCAGTATTGAAACCGTCAATGCATACCGTAATAAGGGCTTATACGTAGCGCTATATCGAACTGCAGAAATGATCAGAAACGAACAAACGTCGAGATAAAATGATCGCAGTGTTTAAAATCCTGACGTCCATTTATGAACGATTATTTCGAAGGATATATTTAAACAACAGATATGAATTTTGATCAAAGAAGTCGGTGTTATGTTAATAATTCACCGAAAGAACACAATGTATTGGACTGTCAATGGCCACGTTAAAGGGCTTATACGAAGCTGGTATTTAAACAGTAGTCGACTCAATCGAAACAAATCGGCATGTTTGAGTAGACAGTGTATCATGATAACGGGTGTGTTTTGCAAATCCTGGGATGTCCATTTATAAATCATTATATCGAGAGATATATTTAAACAACAGATATGAATTTTGACTGCAACCTAAGTGCTATATGCTGGATAATTTTACCGCACAACACAAAGTATTAATCGTCAGGGGCATATAGTTATATGGGCTAATACGGGACCGGTTATATTTAAATAGCAGAATGACTGTAATCGAATCAAATCGGTATGTTTGAGTAGACAGTGCATCATGATAACGTGTTTAAAAATCCTGGATACATTACGAACGATTATATCGAGGATGTATTTAAACAGCAATATGAATCTTGATCAAAAAGAAATTGGCAAGTATAGGTTGATAATTTACCGTGAACACAAGTATTGAAAACCGTCAGGGCATACAGTTATTTGGGCTAATATTGAGCGCTGTATTTAAATAGCAGATATGACTCGTAATCAAAAACAAATTGACATGTTTGAGTAGACATTACCGCGATAACGCAGAGTTTTAAATCCTGGATGTCCATTTATAAACGATTATATCGAGAGATGTAATGGCTAAACAGATATAATCCTGATAAAAAAAAAATCGGCACAATGGATAAACACGCAATAACACAAGTATTGAAACTGTCAGGGCATACAGTTATGAGCTAATACGAGCGCTGTATTTAAACAGCAGAAATGACTCCGTAATTGAACCAACGGCATGTTTGAGTATGTACCGCGATAATGCGCAGTGTTTAAAAACTTACGTACATTTATGAACGATTATATCGAGGGATGTATTTAAACAGCACATATGAATTTTGGATCAAAAGAAATTGCAAGTATAGGTTGACATAATTTTACCGCAAGAACACAAGTATTAAACCGTCAGGGCATACACAGTTATTTGCTGCCTATTGAGCGCTGTATTTAACAGCAGATATGACTCGTAATCAAAACAAATTGACATGTTTGAGTAGACACAGTACCGTGATAACGTGCAGTGTTTTAAATCCAGATGTCCATTTATAAATGATTATATCGAGAGATATATTTAAAATAGCAAAATAACTCGTAATCGAATCAAATCGGTACGTTTGAGTAGACAGTGACCGCAAACGCAAAGTTAAAAACCCTGGGATGTCCATTTATTATCGACCATATCGAGGGTATATTTTAAACAACAGATATGAATCTTGATAAAAAACGAATCCGGGAAGGGCCGATTAATTACCGAAACACAAGTATTAAAACCGTCAAGCATTCCGGTTATATGGGCTTATTCGGTGCGCTATATTTAAAAGCAGAAATGACCTGTAATTAAAACAAATCGGCATGTTTGAGGAGACAGGTACCGCGATAACGCAGTGTTTAAAACTTGGGATGTCCATTTATGAACGATTATATCGAGAGATATATTTAAACAGAATTGGGAATTTGGATCAAAAAGAAAATCGGCTATATAGGTTGATAGTTTACCGCAAGAACACAAGTAATGAAACCGTCAATGCATTCCGAAGAGTTTTACGGAGCGCTATATTTAAATATAAAAAATGACTCGTTATCGAATCAAATCGGAGGTTTGAGAGAAGGACCGCGTAAACGCAATTATTAAAACCAAGGATGTCCATTTATGATCGATTATTCGAGGAATATTTAAACAGCAGAATGAATCTTGATCAAAGAAATCGGCAAGTATATGTTGATAATTACCGCAAGAACACAAGTAATGAACCTTGCATTCCTTATATGGCTATACGAGCGCTATATTCAAAAACAGAAAATGACTCGTAATCGATACAAATCGGCATGTTTGAGTAGACAGTCATGATAACGCAATTATTAAAATTCCATGATGTCCATTATGAACGATTAAATCGAGAGATGTATTTAAACAACAGATATAACCTTGATAAAAAAAATCGGAGAAACTTGATTAATTACCGCAATAACACAAGTATTGGAACCGTCAGGGCAAAGAAGAGCTAATACGGAGTGTTTATTTAAATAGCAGAATGACTGTAATCGAATCAAATCGGCATGTTTGAGTAGACAGTGTACCGCGTAAACGCAATATTAAAATTCTGGGATGTCCATTTATGAACGATTATCGAGGGATGATTTAAACAGCAGATATGAATTGATCAAAAAGAATCGGCAAGTATAGGGTTGATAATTTACTGCAAGAACACAAGTATTAAACCGTCAGGGCATACAGTTATTTGGGCCTAATATTGAGCGTGTTTAAACAGCAGATATGACTGTAATCAAAACAAATTGACATGTTTGAGAGACATTGTACCGCGATAACGCAGTGTTTTAAATCCTGGGATGTCCATTTATAAACGATTATATCGAGAGATATTTAAAGCAAAAATAACCGTAATCGAATCAAATCGGCATGTTTGAGAGACAGTGTACCGCGTAAACACAATAGTTAAAATCCTGGGATGTCCATTTATGATCGACTATATCGAGGGATATATTTAAACAACAGATATGAATCTTGATAAAAACGAATCGGCAAGTACAAGTTGATAAATTACCGCAATAACACAAGTATTAAACCGTCAATGCATTCTGTTACATGGTTATTCGGGCGCTATATTATATAGAAAATGACTCGTAATCAAAACAAATCGGCATGTTTGAGTAGACAGTGTACCGCGATAACGCAGTGTTTAAAATCCTGGGATGTCCATTTATGAACGATTATATCGAGAGATATATTTAAACAGCAGATATGAATCTTGATCAAAAGAAATCGGCTAGTATAGGTTGATAGTTTACCGCAAGAACACAAGTAATGAACCGTCAATGCATTCCGTTATATGGGCTTATACGGAGCGCTATATTTAAATAGCAGAAATGACTCGTAATCGAATCAAATCGGCATGTTTGAGTAGACAGTGTACCGCGTAAACGCAATTATTAAAATCCAAGGATGTCCATTTATGATCGATTATATCGAGGGATATATTTAAACAGCAGATATGAATCTTGATCAAAAGAAATCGGCAAGTATATGTTGATAATTTACCGCAAGAACACAAGTAATGAACCGTCAAGCATTCTGGATATGGACATGGAGCGCTTATTTAAATAGCAGAAATGACTGGTAATCGATACAAATTGGCATGTTTGAGTAGACAGTGTACCGCGATAACGCAATTATTAAAATTCTGGGATGTCCATTTATGAACGATTAAATCGAGAGATGTATTTAAGCAACAGATATAATCCTGATAAAAAAAAATCGGCAAGTGCAACTTGATTAATTACCGCAATAACACAAGTATTGAACCGTCAGGGCATACAGTTATATGAGCTAATACGGAGCGCTGTATTTAAATAGCAGAAATGACTCGTAATCGAATCAAATCGGCATGTTTGAGTAGACAGTGTACCGCGTAAACGCAATTATTAAAAATTCTGGGATGTTCATTTATGAACGATTATATCGAGGGATGTATTTAAACAGCAGATATGAATCTTGATCAAAAGAAATCGGCAAGTATAGGTTGATAATTTACCGCAAGAACACAAGTATTAAACCGTCAGGGCATACAGTTATTTGGGCTAATATTGAGCGCTGTATTTAAATAGCAGATATGACTCGTAATCAAAACAAATTGACATGTTTGAGTAGACAGTGTACCGCGATAACGCAGTGTTTTAAATCCTGGGATGTCCATTTATAAACGATTATATCGAGAGATATATTTAAACAACAGATATGAATCTTGATCAAAAGAAATCGGCTAGTATAAGTTGATAATTTACCCAAGAAACATAAAAAACCGTCAAAAGCCCGTTATATGAGCTTATACGGAGCCTTATATTTAAATAGCAGAAATGACTCAATCGAATCAAATCGGCATGTTTGAGAGACAGTAACCGCGATAACACAATATTAAAATCCTGGATGTCCATTTATGATCGACTATATCGAGGGATATATTTAAACAACAGATAGAATCTTGATAAAAACGAATCGCAAGTATAGTTGATTAATTACCGAAAACAAAGTATTAAACCGTCAATGCATTCCGTTATAATGGCTTATTCGGTGCCTATATTTAAATAGCAGAAAATGACTCGTAATTAAAAAACGGCATGTTTGAGAGACAGTGTACCGGATAACGAGGTTTAAAATCCTGGGATGTCCATTCATGGACGATTATATCGAGGATGTATTTAAACAACAGATATGAATCTTGATAAAAAATCGGAAGGCGTTGATTAATTACTGCAAGAACACAAGTATTAACTGTCAGGGCATCAGTTATAATGGGCTATACGGACCATATTTAAATAGCAGAAATGACTCGTAATCGAATCAAACCGGCAGTTTGAGTAGAAGTATCGCAAACGCAATTATTAAAAATTTGGATGTCCATTTATGAAGATTATTCGAGAATGTTTTAAACAACAGATATGAACTTGTAAAACAATTCGGCAACTACAAGTAACACAAGTATGGAACCGTCAATGCATTCCGTTATAGGGCTTATACGGAGCTATATTTAAATAGCAGAAATGACTCGAAGAACAATGGTGTTTGAATAGACAGTTA
>JAGSMT010000165.1:600000-825785 GCA_029286875.1 Lamproptera curius | reverse complement strand
TTTTTTGGGAATATAACGGGGTATCTCAAAAACAGGTATAATCTTGATCAAAAACAAATCCAAATACAAGTTGATAATTTACCGAATAACACGCATTGAACGGTCAACGCAAAAAATGTTATATCCTTATACGAGCGCTTTATTTAAATATTAGAATGCATTCAGTAATCGAAACAAATCGGCATGTTTAAGTTGACTGTGTACCGCCATAACGCTATTATTAAATTCCAGAGATATCAATTTATGTGCGAATATAACGGGGTGTATCTTCAAATAAATGGTATGAATCTTGATCAAAACAAATCGGCAAATACAAGTTGATAATTTACCGCAATAACACAAGCATTGAACGGTCAACGCAAAATGTTATAGGTGCTTATACGGAGCGCTATATTTAAATAGCAGAAATGACTCGTAATCGAAACAAATCGGCATGTTTGAGTTGACAGTGTACCGCCATAACGCAATTATTAAAATCCAGAGATATCAATTTATGCGAATATAACGGTGTATCTGAAAATACAGGTATGAATCTTAATCAAACAAATCGGCAACATAAAGTTGATAATTTACCGCAATAACAAGCATTGAACGGTCAACGCAAATGTTATCACGGCTTATACGAAGCGCTTTATTTAAAAGCAGAAATGGCTAGTAATCGAAACAAATCGGCACGTTTGAATTGACACCTGTATCGCCATAACGCAAGAAGTAAAACCAGAGATATCAATTTATGTGCGAATATAATGGGGTATATCTTCAAATAACAGGTATGAATCTTGATAAAACAAATCGGCAAATACGTTGATAATTTACCGCCATGAACAAGTATTGAACGGTCAACGCAAAAATGTTATATGGCTTATACGGAGCAGCCATATTTAAATAGCAGAAATGACCTATAATCGAAACAAATCGGCATGGTTTGAGTTGACAGTGTATGCGTAAATGCACTTATTAAAATCCAGAGATATCAATTTATGTGCGAATATAACGGGGTGTATCTTAAAAACAAGTATGAATCTTGATCAATACAAATCGGCAAATACAAGGTGATAATTTACTGCCATAACAAGCATTGAACAGTCAACGCACAACTTTATATGGGCTTATACGAGCGCCATATTTAAATAGCAGAAATGGCTAGTAATCGAAACAAATCGGCATGTTTGAGTTGACAGTGTACCGCGATAACGTAATTATTAAAATCCAGAGATATCAATTTGTAAAGAATATAATGGGTGTATCTTCAAACAAATGGTATGAATCTTGATCAAAACAAATCGGCAAATACAAGTTGATAATTTACCGCCATAACACAAGCATTGAACGGTCAACGCAAAATGTTATATGGGCTTATACGGAGCGCCATATTTAAATAGCAGAAATGGCTAGTAATCGAAACAAATCGGCATGTTTGAGTTGACAGTGTACCGCGATAACGTAATTATTAAATTCCAGAGATATCAATTTGTGCGAATATAATGGGTGTATCTTCAAACAAATGGTATGAATCTTGAATAAAAAGAAATCGGCAAATACAAGTTGATAATTTACCGCAATACACAAGATTGAACGGTCAACGCACAATGTTATGGGCTTATACGGAGCGCTTTATTTAAATAGCAGAAATGGCTAGTAATCGAAACAAATCGGCATGTTTGAGTTGACAGTGTACCGCCATAACGCTATTATTAAATTCCAGAGATATACATTTATGTGCGAATATAACGGGTGTATCTTGAAACAAAAGGTATGAATCTTGATCAAAACAAATCGGCAAATACAAGTTGATAATTTACCGCCATAACACAAGCATTGAACGGTCAACGCACAATATTATATGGGCTTATACGGAGCGCTTTATTTTAATAGCAGAAATGGCTTAGTAATCGAAAACAAATCAGCATGTTTAAGTTGACAGTCTACCGTTAATGCAATTATTAAAATCCAGAGATATCAATTTATGTCGAATATAACAGGTGTTTTTCAAATAACAGGTATGAATCTTGATCAAAACAAATCGGCAAATATGTTGATAATTTACCGCCATAACAAAATATTGAATGGTCAACGCAAAATGTAATATGGGCATATACGGAGCGCTATATTTAATTAGCAGAAATGACTCGTAATCGAAACAAATCGGCATGTTTGGGTTGACAGTGTACGGCCATAACGCAATTAGGTAAATCCAGAAATATCAATTTGTGCGGATATAACGGGGTGTATCTTCAAATAACAGGTATGAATCTTGATCAAAACAAATCGGCAAATACAAGTTGATAATTTACCGCAATAACACAAGCATTGAACGGTCAACGCAAAATGTTATATGGGCTTATACGGAGCGCCATATTTAAATAGCAGAAATGGCTAGTAATCGAAACAAATCGGCATGTTTGAGTTTTACAGGTACCCTCGATAAAGCAATTATTAAAATCCTGAGATATCAATTTATGTGCGAATATAACGAGGTATGTCTTCAAATAACAGGTATGAATCTTGATCAAAACAAGTCGGTTAAAACGAGTTGATAATTTACCGCAATAACACAAGTATTGAACGGTCAACGCAAAATGTTATATGGGCTTATACGGAGCGCTTTATTTAAATAGCAGAAATGGCTAGTAATCGAAACAAATCGGCATGTTTGAGTTGACAGTGTACCGCCATAACGCAATTAGTTAAATCCAGAGATATCAATTTATGTGCGAATATAACGGGGTATGTCTTTAAATAACAGGTATGAATCTTGATCAAAACAACTCGTAATCGAAACTAATGGGCATGTTTGAGTAGACAGTGTACCGCGATAACGCAATTATTAAAATCCTGGGCTGTCCATTTATGAGCGACAATATCGAGTGATATACTTAGACAACAGGTATAAATCTTGATCAAAACAAATCGGTAAATACAAGTTGATAATTTACAGCAATAACACAAGCATTCAACGGTCAAGGCAAACAGTTATATTGGCTAATACGGAGCGCTATACTTAATAGCAGAAATGACATGTAATCGAAACAAATCGGAATGGTTGAGTAGACGATATTCTGCTATAATGCAATTATTAAAATCCAGGGATAACCATTTATGAGCGATTACATCGAGTGATATACTCAAACAACAGGTATGAATCTTGATCAAAACAAATCGTTAAATACAAGTTGATAATTTTCAGCAATAACATAAGTATTGAACGGTCAAGGCGTACAGTTATATTGGCTTATACGGAGCGCAATAATTTTAATAGCAGAAATGACGTGTAATCGAAACATATCGGCATGTTTGAGTTGACAGTGTACCGCGTTAATGCAATTATAAAATCCAGAGATATCAATTTATGTGCGAATATAACGGGGTGTATCTTCAAATAACAGGTATGAATCTTGATCAAAACGAAATCGGCAAATACAAGTTGATAATTTACCGCCATAACACAAGCATTGAACGGTCAACGCACAATGTTATATGGGCTTATACGGAGCGCCATATTTAAATAGCAGAAATGGCTAGTAATCGAAACAAATCGGCATGTTTGAGTTGACAGTGTACCGCGTTAATGCAATTATTAAAATCCAGAGATATCAATTTATGTGCGAATATAACGGGGTGTATCTTCAAATAACAGGTATGAATCTTGATCAAAATAATTCGGCAAATACAAGTTGATAATTTAACGCCATAACACAAGCATTGAACGGTCAACGCACAATGTTATATGGGCTTATACGGAGCGCTTTATTTAAATAGCAGAAATGGCTAGTAATCGAAACAAATCGGCATGTTTGAGTTGACAGTGTACCGCCATAACGCAATTAGTTAAAATCCAGAGATATCAATTTATGTGCGAATATAACGGGTGTATCTTCAAATAACAGGTATGAATCTTGATCAAAACAAATCGGCAAATACAAGTTGATAATTTACCGCAATAACACAAGCATTGAACGGTCAACGCAAAATGTTATATGGGCTTATACGGAGCGCTTTATTTAAATAGCAGAAATGGCTAGTAATCGAAACAAATCGGCATGTTTGAGTTGACAGTGTACCGCGATAACGCTATTATTAAATTCCAGAGATATACATTTATGTGCGAATATAACGGGGTGTATCTTCAAATAAAAGGTATGAATCTTGATCAAAACAAATCGGCAAATACAAGTTGATAATTTACCGCCATAACACAAGCATTGAACGGTCAACGCACAATGTTATATGGGCTTATACGGAGCGCTTTATTTAAATAGCAGAAATGGCTAGTAATCGAAACAAATCGGCATGTTTGAGTTGACAGTGTACCGCGTTAATGCAATTATTAAAATCCAGAGATATCAATTTATGTGCGAATATAACGGGGTGTATCTTCAAATAACAGGTATGAATCTTGATCAAAACAAATCGGCAAATACAAGTTGATAATTTACCGCCATAACACAAGCATTGAACGGTCAACGCAAAATGTTATATGGGCTTATACGGAGCGCCATATTTAAATAGCAGAAATGACTCGTAATCGAAACAAATCGGCATGTTTGAGTTGACAGTGTACCGCCATAACGCAATTGAAGTGGAAATCCAGAAATATCATTGTTGCGGATATGATCAGGTGTATCTTCAAATAACAGGTATGAATCTTGATTAAAACAAACCAGATACAAGTTGATAATTTACCGCATACACAAGCATTGAACGGTCAACCAAAATATTATATGGGCTTACATACGAGCGCTATGATTTAAATAGCAGAAATGACCCAGTAACCAGAAACAATTTGGCATGTTTGAGTTTAAGTGTACCTCGATAAAGCAATTATTAAAATCCTGAGATATCAATTTATGCGAATATAGAGTATGTCTCAAATAATCGAGGTATGAATCTTGATCAAAACAAAGTCGGTTAAAACAGTTGATAATTTACCGAATAACACAAGTATTGAACGGTCAACGCAAAATGTTGAATAGCATACGGAGCCTATATTTAAACAAGAATACTCGTAATCGAAACAATCAGCATGTTTGAGTTGAACAGTGTACCGCGTTATGCAATTATTAAAATCAGATATATCAATTGTATGTGCGAATATAATAGGGTAGTCTTTAAATAACAAGGTATGAATCTTGATCAAAACAACTCGTAATCGAAACTAATGGGCATGTTTGAGTGACAGTTACGCGATAACGCAATTATTAAAATCCTGGGATGACCATTTATGAGCGACAATATCGAGTGATATACTTAGACAACAGGTATGAATCTTGATCAAAACAAATCGGTAAATACAAGTTGATAATTTTACAGCATAACACAAGCATTCAACAGGTCAAGTCAAACAGTTATATTAAGCTATACGGAGCGCTTATACTTATAGCAGAAATGACATGTTAATCGGAAATTTATCGGAATGAGTTGAGTAGACGATATTCTGCTATAATGCAATTATAAAATCCAGGGATAACCATTTATAGAGCGATTACATCGAAGTGATATACTTAAACAACATGGATGAATCTTGAGTCAAAACAAATCGTTAAATACAAGTTGATTATTTTCACTAATAACATAAGTATTGAACGTCAAGGCGTACAGTTATATTGAACTATACGGAGCTGCATAATTTTAATAGCAGAAATGACATGTAATCGAAACATATCGGTATGAATGAGCAGACGATATACCGCAATAATGCAATTATTTAAATCCGGAGACATTCACTTAGGAGCGATTCTATCGATGGATATATTAAACAAATCAGAAATGAATCGTGATCAAACTATTCAGCAAGTACAGGTTGATAATTTACACAATAACTAAATATTGAGCGGTCAAGGCATACAGTTATATTGCTAATACGGAGCGCCTATACTTAATACAGAAATGACATGATAATCGGAACAAATCGGAAATGGTTGAGTAGACGATATTCTGCTATAATGCAATTATTAAAATCCAAGGATAACCATTTTATGAGGATTACATCGAGTGATATACTTAAACAACAGGTAATGAATCTTGATCAAAACAAATCGTTAAAGTTGATAATTTACATAAAAGTGTTGAACGTCAATAAGTTTATATACAGAACTCTATTTAAAGCGAAGTGACTCGTGATCGCAAACAATAGATGATTGAGCAGACGATATACCGCAATAATGCAATTATTAAAATCCGGAGAAGTCCACTTAGGAGCGAAAATATCGTAAGATATATTTAAACAACAGAAATGAATCTTGATCAAAAAAATCGGCAAGTACAAGTTGATAATTTGCAGCAATAACACAAGCATTGAACGGTCAACGCATACAGTTATATTGGATGATACGGAGCGCTATACTTAATAGCAGAAATGACGCGTAATCGAAACAAATCGGAATGATTGAGCAGACGCTATATCGCAATATTGCAATTATTAAAATCCGGAGAAGTCCACTTAGGAGCGATTATATCGAGGGATATATTTAAACTACAGAAATTAATCTTGATCAAAACAAATCGGCAAGTACAAGTTGATAATTTACAGCAATAACACTTGTTTTGAGCGGTCAAAGCATACAGTTATATTGGTTAATACGGAGCGCTATATTTAAATAGCAGAAGTGATTCGTGATCGAAACAAAACCGTATGGTTGAGTAGACGATATACTGCAATAATGCAATTATTAAAATCCAGGGATATCCACTTAGGAGCGATTATATCGAGGATTATATTTTAACCACAGAGTTGAATTTTGATCAAAACAAATCGGCAAATACAAGTTGATAATTTAAGGTAATAACACAAGTATTGAACGGTAAAGGCATACAGTTATATTGGCTTATAAGGTGCGCTATTTTTTAATAGCAGAAATGACTTGTATTCGAAACAAATCGGTATGGTTGAGTAGACGATATACCGCAATAATGCAATTATTAAAATCCAGGGATGTCCACTTAGGAGCGATTTTGTCGAGGGATATGGTAAAACAATGGAAATGAATCTTGATCAAAACAAATCGGCAAGTACAAATTGATAATTTACAGCAATAACACAAGTATTGCACGGTCAAGGCATACAGTTATATTGGCTTATACGGAGCGCTATATTTAAATAGCAGGAATGACTCGTAATCGAAACAAATCGGTATGGTTGAGTAGACGATATACCGCAGCAATGCAATTATTAAAATCCCGGGATGTCCTCTTAGGAGCGATTATATCGAGGGATATATTTAAACAACAGAAATGAATCTTGATCAAAACAAATCGGCAAGTTCAAATTGATAATTTACAACAATAATACAAGTATTGAACGGTCAAGGCATACAGTTATATAAGCTAATACGGAGCGCTATATTTAAATAGCAGAAATTACCCATTGCATTGTTGCGGTAGATTTTCAGCTTGCACTTGCCGACTCATTTCAAATACGATTCATTTCTGGCGATTACATAGAATTTTCAATATAAACCCATATAACAGTATAGCTCGACCGTTCGACACTTGCAGAACTGCGGTAAATTATCAACTTGTTCATGTCTATTTGTTTTGATCAAGATTCATTTCTCTTGTTTAAAAACACCCTTGATATAATAGCATATATATGGATATCCCAGGATTTAATTATTAAAATAATTGCGCTATATTGTCAACTTGTATGTGCCGATTCAATTCTGGCGTTTAAATAGAACGCACGATATCAGCCCTTATAACTGTAAGGCTTGATTGTTTGATACTTGTAGAACTGCGTTTAATTATTAATTTGTTCATGCCTATTTGTTTTAATCAAAATTCATTTCTGTTGCTTTAATACACTTCCGATATAATAGCATATGAATGGATATCCCAGGATTTTAATAATAACATAATTGCGGTATATTGCCATCTTGTACGTGCACACTTGTTTTGATTACGTTTTTTGCTAGTGTTTCAATAAAACGCTCAATTTTAATAATTGCCTTATTGCGGTATATTGTCAACTTGTACATGCTGATTCATTTCCTTTACGATTCTTTTCTGGCATTTAAATGTAACGCTCGATAGAAGCCCTTTTAACTGTATTGCTTGACCGTTCGATACTTGTAGAACTGCGGTATATCATCAATATGTACATGCCTATTTGTTTTGATCAAGATTAATTTCCTTTGTTGAAATATATTCCACGATATAATAGCACATAAATGGACATCGCAGGATTTTAATAATTACATTATTACGGTATATTGTCAGCTTGTACAAGCCGATTCATTTTAATATTTATTCATTTCTGGCGTTTAAACAGAACGCTCGATATCAGCCCTTATAACTATATAGCACGACCGTTTGATACTTGATGTACTGCGGTATATTATCAACTTGTAAATGCCTATTTGTTTTGATCAAGATTAATTTCTGTTGTTTAAATACATCCCCCGATATAATAACATTAAAATAGACATCCGAGGATTTTCACAAATAAATTATTGCGGTATATTGTTAGCTTGTACATGCCGATTCATTTTATTTACGATTCATTTCTGGCGTTTAAACAGAACGCTCGATATCAGCCCTTATAACTATATGGCATGACCGTTCGATACTTGTTTCCCACGAAAAGTAGGTAAAAAAGGTCCATCGGGCCAGGTATCATGTAGCACCGGTAACCCTATAAACCTGGGGGTGGGAAGTTCCCAGGGTTGGCCGCTAATGGCTGGTGTATCGTTCCAACCGCTCTTGCGAGCACCCGACGCCACGTACCGCAATGCCGAGATCTACGGTTTTTTTGGAGAGGTTGTCTTCTCGCGGTCCAGCCAATGAAGCCAAGACTCTCAGCACTTACGCAGGCCGCGAGACGTGATCCATGACACTCACGACAGGCCGAGATCACCCGGTGTTCGGCAGAGCCGAGTGCAATACACCGAGCGAATCTCCATATTCGGGGTAACACCGTCCCTTCTCGGGGACTTCGATTCATACATCTCGCTCTTTTCCCTTTTCCTCGGTCCTCCACACACATTTATACCTTTACTCTTTCAAACATCACGCTCGGCGAGGCTCTGACGCACTCGCAAGTGGTAGACCGGCTCGCATCCCTTGTCTCAACAAAGAGGGGTACCGGGAGCGTCTGTCTGAGGCCCGCCTAGGCAGGCACACATCAAAGAGCGATTGCTCCTCGCCACGTCTCTATCCTTTACAGAGCAGAGACGCGACACCGCTGGGTCCTCTTACACGAGCTTCGTACCACGAAGGTGAGCCCAACCACTGCAACATAGTGGGACCCGTTGGAAGGGTCTCATGTTGACCATTTCTTTTTTACCGTTGGGAAATGTCTACGCATACCCGTCCTCGCGGGGGCAAAGAGGGGTTATGTTGTACTCGCACTGACTAAAACCACCACGTTGTTCCTTCCTGACGACTTTACGGTGGGGTTGCAAGAACGTGCTTACACTAATCTGCAACCTCACCTGCGCAGGACGCCGGAGCAGCTTCATTCTACTCCCCCGAGTCTGTTACTCAGGGGCCATGGGAGCCAGGAGTTTCCAGCCCACGAAGGGACTAGAATCCCAACCCCAGCGGCGGCCCGGATGTTAAACTCCGCCGCTGGCTCCATTTTGGCCGCAGAAGGATGAGAGAGAGAGATCGACGACTCCATGTCGAATGTCCCCTCCTCCCACAGCCCCTCCACACCGCATCAGCGGTGCGGCCCCGCCGAGTCGCGAAGAATAGGGAGAGCGGCCCACGGAATACCGCCACTCCTCTTCCCCCGCAAGTTGTCCTGGCTGCAGAGGACAGGGATGGCAGCGCGTCTACCGCCTCTACCCCGTCCGCTGCACCCTCTAAGGTCCATCCAAAGCTGGCTTCTGCAGCCAGCTTGTTGCCGCATCCTCCACGGCCGGCCAGGTTCCTCTTAGCTTCTCCGCGGCTGGCCCAAGGCGCAGGTACTGAACCTCACTGCTGCGACAAAGGGAGAACCTGTTTGGTGGAAACCTTTTTTTTTACGTCCTCGCGGGGGCAAAGATGGAATATGTCGGATTCTTTTGGACTTTAATTACATAGAATTTTATATGTGACTTTTATTTTACAAATATCAAACCTGAATAATCTACACATTTAAAGAAAACGGCTGTAATGATGATGATAAAAGATAAAAAGAATAAATGGAATAAAAGATAAATAGAACTCATTAGTAACATAATATTTTTAACGTAATAATATGGTACTATTTCCTGTGCTTGTATTTGCTTTGAATGAATAAGAAACTTTTTTAATGCTTTTTGTATTACTATTTGCTTTTTGTATAATGTCTGATTACTTCTTTATAATTTGAGTAAGATAACCAAATCAGTACTAAAATATGTATATACTGAAATCATGCTCGTTCGTAAGTAAGATGAGGTTTTCATATTAAAACAAAAAGTTAAGGTTCATCTAAGTACTGTAGGTATATATAAAGGAAATGAGATTTATTGTGACTCGGTTTTCGCAAATATTAAAATGGAAGTTCATTAATTTAATAATTTATCTGGGTAAAATAATTTCTAAATGAATACCAATTTATTATTACAAATCTATACTTTAATTGCTAATTTTTAAATAAGAGAAATATCTGTTAAAAAATATTTACTTAAAAATATCAAAAGTATTTTTTTGCATAAAAACAGGAAACAGTTGACACAAAATGTTATAAAAACTTTATACAAAATTTTTGTAATTTAAATTTATAATATTATACATCACGATCATTGTTTTTGTCCTTATAAAGTAAATCATGACTTTAGCTAAAAGTGCTTTTTTGTAAAAGATTTTTTTGTATATCTGTTTTTATATTATTACTATACGAACAGATAACAGAAGCATTAATTCAATAAACAAATCATTTCCCAAAAAACAATACTGTTCATTGCTATTGACATTCTATGGTTAGTCCAATTTTAGGACGTTATCGTCAGCCTAGTGTTAGTCCACTACTGGACATTAGCCTCCCCTAATGCTCCAATAGGGCGTTTTGGACCGGATCCCACCACGCTGTTCCAATGCGGGTTGCTGGATTTTACGTGCCCATCCGACGAATGGATTATCTTACTTTTCAGATAATTGGGTAATCATTATTTGCATTACAGCGGATAATTGTCGATTTGTATATGTCAGTTTATATAATACGAAAATGCGTCTTCTATAAGTTGTTAATGAAAAAATATTTATTTTCATTAAGTGCTAATAGAAGATAGCAATTATCTATCCACTAAGGAAACGAATTCCTAATATAAAAAAATATAAAATTTTATTCCCGCTTGATTAAAGTTACCTAAAAGTTGTATTTTGGCTTAAATTTATTCATTTCTTAAAATATGCAAATTAAAGACATTTAGCAAATAAATTTGTTAAGCATGCGTAATATTTCTGAGGAATTACTTCAGTAAAATATTACTGTAATAATTCTTTGTACGGAAATGAGTTATGCGTCTTGAGTCTGACAGATTTGTTACATTTAGATAGCTTGTAAGAATTAACTTTTTGTCCTCACAATTTTTAACCGCAAATAAAACGTTTTTTGTATTAGGGATATTAAGAAAATTGCAATTTATTTATATAATACTTATTTAATCATAATTGTTTTTTACGTCAATACTGCACTAAGTTGATAGAATGTTGTTTAAGGATTTCGTCGCGTTCATTTAAACACTTCCCAAAAGAAGGGGGTACTAAATTCATATTTATGTATATTTTCGTAAATATATATACATATATAAAAAAAACACGCTCCGAATTGAGTATATATATATAGCTCCGGTCCTATATCTCCGAATTTGTTCATTCTTTTTTATTAAATGATATGATAAGAGCTGTTACTTAGTCCCATATTTTTAATGCTTTCATGTTTAGTAGGTTAATAGATATTTGAGAAATTACGGCACCAAAAATCGCAACCTCTTGCGATTTAATTGCAAACGCTGCCAGAACCGTTAGATAGATTAAAGTATGTTCTACATAATTGTATTCTTAAAATGGTATGTTACAAAGCCACGAGCGCTATTTATCTATGTTTTAAGAATAACCAGGAATTTTTAAAGCACATTTAATATGTAATATAGTGTAGATTTGTTTAACAGTAATAATTAAATTTATAACTGAAAAGATATCAGAGATTTAAAAAGCAGTGGCAGAGTTCGTGGGGTGTTTCTTGCGAAGGGCACGGTGCCTTCCCAATAAATTGCGCAAAATGTTTGTATACTGCTTGAAATCGGTAATTTTTTTGGTAATTTAGGAATTAAATATGTGACATTTATAAAAATTTTATATGAGACATACATTGTAAAACCAACTATACGATAAAATAATTACTCCTCATATGACGACTAAGACAATTAAAATAATAGGCTTCATTTAAATTTTTTTGAAGTCTTTAATAATGTGAAAGAAAAATATATAAAATATGCATATAAAAATATACCTTATAGAACATCAATATTTTTCTTTAAAAGTGCCACTAGTAATAAAAAAAGCTTTTTATTCTGTACAAAAAAAGTAAGCTGTCAAAATGGAGACATTTTTTAATATTTCTCAGGATAGAAATCTTCGTAAGATTGATATTTACTGAAGGTAGAATTAGAACGAACAGCTAATATAACACGCGGCGGTGGGGTACGTGGTGCAGCCAATGCTTGTTTTAATTTCGTGACAACCCTTCGTCCTAAATCTGGATCTATAAGAGAGAAAAGTTTTATTAGACGTCTTTGTAAGAATTGAGGTGAATCCCTTAAGGCAAATGCCACCGTGTTGTTGGCAAGCCTATCTCTTTCCTCATCAGTTTGTATTATATGATTGTAAAAATAGGCAGGGTCCTCGAGATCTATTGCGTTGCTCTCGTATATCATCAATTGTTCCTTTGGATAAGCTGAATCAACGTACGATATTGGCCCACTGAATGAATTAGAGTAGTAATGCGGTGCATCCTTCATATTATCTCTAACTGGCGGCGCTCCATCACGATTATAGTTCTTTTCATAAATTGGTCTATTTACTTCAATTTTGTTGTGGTTAGCACCAAGTCGATAGTTTTGGGTAGCTGGATAAGCTAAACTTCGTCCTTTAAAGAGCAAGTCTTTGGGACCAGAGATACCAGGAATCAGATTTCCAGGGTTAAAGGCGCATTGCTCTGATACTCGATGAAAATTGTCAGGATTTTGGTCGTATACTAAATTTCCGACAGTAACAGTTCGATAGGTACCTTTCTTCCATACTCTTGTAACTTCAAAAGGATTGTAATCCAATTGTAGCAAATCATTAAAAGTAAGTATATCCATGTCTAAACGCCATACTGGAAAATTTTTCTCAGCGATGGCGTTATACAGATCTCTAGTGAAATAGTCCTGGTCTTCCGCTCGTATTCTGGCCGCTTCTTCAGACGGTAAGCACTCTAATCCTTGCAATGTTCTAAAATTAAATTTCACATAAAATTTTTCTCCTTTTGCATTATACGTCTCATAAGTATGAACCGGGAATACGTCCATTTTTCTAAAACCGTTTGGTAGTCCTGTGTCCGACAATAGCCTTAAAAAGGCATTTATGGAGTCAAATCGTAGTGTGAAAAAGTCGGCTCTGGCACTGCTATCGAATAAATTAGTACGTGCGTTCCTTCGCGTTGCGTGAACAGTTGAGAAAAAATATTCTGGATTTTTATAGAAGTACACGGGCGAATTTAAGCACAGCAGATCAAAATTGCCCTCATTTGTGTAAAACTTTACCGCCATTCCTTTAGGTTCCCTGACAGCTTCGACTCCACCTTGGTTTTGAATAGTAGTGGAGAATCTCCCTACAACTGGTGTTCTTTTACCAACGCCATTAAAGACGTCTGCTTTGGTATATTTCGACACATCATGCGTCACTTCGAAGTAACCGAGTGCGGCGGTACCTTTCGCAGCTGCCACTCTCTCGGGTGTTTTCTCAGCAAGAAAATGTAATATGCTATCTATAAAGAATTTATTCATTAATAAATCACTGTTTAATGCGTTTGTTTTTCTGATCTCAACTGGATCTCCGGTGCTTAAAGTAAACAATCCGATTGGTTTCTGCAAAAGAAATGAAAGACTCACATACGTTGCATAGTTGTGCCAGGGAAGAAAATGTCAGTGTAGAACATTTTTGTTGACAATTTTCTTAAGGTTAAAAGTAATTAAGTTAAAAAGCAACATGACATTTTATTTTCACGGAAAAAGAAAATTTTATACAATCTCTGCCTTTTAATATTTCTGCGTAACTATAACTATAAAGATATAAATGGTTAGTTATGTAATTAATCCGATGAACTAAATAGCAAACTATTCAACATTTTGCGCCTCAAGTGAAAGCCAAAACCAAACTCTACAAAGTACTCGTTGAATCTCGTATCCAGTAATCTTAGCTTACTTAGGAATAAAAAATCTGCAAACTTATAATAAAATTTGTGTGTTATCGGGGCAGTCCCAAGGATCGTTGTATATGATATAAGATATCCTTACGAGCTTGGACAGGAGAGAGTCCAAAAGAATCTTATAAAACTTCTAATAGGATAAGGAGGTACATATAACCGAACTAGACTTTTCTAAATTATTTTCCAACAAACAAATCCAGAAATATAAAAAATATACGCACCGGGTGTGTTTTCCTAAAATCATAAAGCTGTCTTGAGGCCGCATCACTTCTGTTTTCAAATGAAGGAGATATGAAATCATATTCATTGCTAACTACATCTTGCCAGTAAAATATTCCTACAAGAAGTGTGACAATGTTCAGTTTCATGCTAGTAACAATAATAATACTTTTACGTATGCACTTTTAATGAAAAGACCGTTAATTAAACTCCGTTCGCTTTATGAAATAATCACTTAATGCAGACTTAGCCAATAAAACATTAGATTTATATCTACGATTTTGAGGGAAACATTAAGGTGATGAGCCTCGTTTTAATGATTTATAGTCATAAAACCAAACTCTATATCGGGATTAAAGTATTATCGTTCAAGGTAATATATATGTTACGCACGTAAGCAATATTAAAACTTGTATTTGAAGTTAAAAAGCCACGTCAAAATACGTGCTGCCAAAAAGAAAAGCAGCATACGACCACCCAAACCAGAACCGTTCACTCAAACAGGAAGGCTTCTGGCTTCCGGTTTGAGTGAACTTTTCGGTTTGATGTGGTTTTTACACACGGCATTTTTTATAGTGGCAGAAATAAGTTCTAGGATGGTACTATCCAAGACGGCCCCTTGTATAAAAGAAATATACTGTTGGTTTGGATTTCATGGATGTTATGAACTGAGCCAAATATATTGTTTACATAATGATCCCTCTATTAGGAAACGACCAAAGGATATTGATAAGATATGTGTGTATTAAGTGATTGTATGTTAGTCATTATATTAATACGCTAACACAGAACACGCTTATTGTGATAGATTTCTCAAATTAACAAGAAAAGACATTTTTAAAAGAAATCAATAACATTTTTTTTGATGATGAATCATATATATTACATAAATCACTGCTTCGAAACAAATAAATAAAAGATAACAAAAACAAAAAGCCAATAAAAAATATTGTTATCGAACAGTTATTTACAAACAACTAAAAAATATTTTTAAATTAAACAGTAAATACAAAAATTATTACTGTTATTTTGTAAGAATTTAGCGGCGCACAAACTCGATGTAATGTAATACGGATGCGTCCTCGCACGCAAACAAATGCTAATTCACTCCGCGTTGTTTGCGCTGCGCTGATTGCGGTCCTTTTGACACGTGCAAAACATCAATTTCGCCGCATTCACTTTGGAAATGCGAACAATGCTAATCAAGGTAGAGTACAAATATCACCGTTGTTTAACGAGTAGTTCAAAAATAACCGTCGCCGTAAATAAAGATTCGCGTGTCCTTATAATATTTCTACAATATATATTTGAACCAGATTACTTGACTAAAAAATAAACTTAACATTGTAACATAATAAAAATAACTTTAATGTTTCTGATTTCAATGTTATATTAGCTTTTCGATCACAACGAACAAAACGTTGTTTATGTTTTAAGTTTGCATTTAATACTAAGAAAATATATATTTATATTTTACAGTTAAGGCGTTTTATATAATAAAGATATAATCACATCTAACTAAACCTTAGTGCTTCCTCGTTGCAGCTTATTAAAAATGACAAAGTGTTGTAATTGTAGGTTACATTGTGAAAGAAGTACTTTTTACTCCATTATTCGTTGCAGTACAAAGCTATGGGGCAATTAGAGCCTCGGCTAGAGAAACCGCTGGGGAGTTAACCTCATTAGCGACATTGAGCAGAAAATCACTTTGTCGTGCGTAGAACAATGCCCCCGCAGGGACGGCGCCGACTAACCTGAAACTCCCTTTGTTCGTATCGTTTTTCTAGTGCATAATTAGCTTGAGATTATTCTGAATTATTATATAGTATAAAAAGACACTAGCCACACGTTACTTGCTACCTATTTTGTGTACTAATCCTTTGCAAATGTGAGCGTAGTTCGAAATTGGTGTTTGGAGTGTACACTCGTTAAATTGGGTTCCATAAAAATGTTCAGGAAAATATTCATTGCAATCGAAAAGCACGCTGTTAATAAGTTCAAGTCATTATCATGTGTAATATTAATGTTAAGTAACAACGTAAATTTATAAAATTACACTGATATGTTTATTTAATAATTGTTTTAAGGATCTTTTTGTTACATAAATAACTTTTCCCACCGGAAAACAGGTATTTATAACATTTTGGGTATTTTACGCCGGAGATTTATATTTTTTTAAATAACTAACACATTAAGCTTTTCGATAGAGCAAAACGGTAAAAGGTATAAAGGGTGAAACAACGTAAACAAGTAATCGGGTAAAAGTTTCTCTTTGGGGAAAAGAAAACAAGAGGTCTTGTTTGTAGAAAAAGTGGTTGGGGATTTAACGTAACACGGAAAAACAAATTGCTGCTCGGGAAGCTTCAGTTTTCTAACACAAAGACATAATATATGCTGAATCGATTGCATATTCTGCCGGATTACAAAAAATATTCGCTAAACAAAGTATGTCTGATGAAAGCATAATGCCTGTCCCTCAAGACCAAGTGCAAAAAAAAATTCGCGTCTCTCTTCTACCAACAACACACAAAACGCTCCGCTTGAAATTCGGAAATGATATTGACTGGATTAGTCAATACATTACTTAAAATAATTTTATAAAATATTTAAATCTTTTTCACACTGACTTCGTGATGACTAGTTTAAGGTTTTGTTATTAATCAGAGGCAATACTACTACGGTAGGACTTTATTTTTCCGATTTTTCGGTTTCAAGGGCACGATAAGATAATTTAGCTGATAGTTTTAGAAAAAATTCACAATCTTTGAAACACATTCTTTATATTTTAACTCTAAGTGATGATAAAAATCATCATATACTAAATTTGAATATATGAAAACAACAATTTGAAACTTTGAATTTGGTACGTATAGTGAAGTTTAGAGAGTTTTCAAAGACGTTGTTTAACTGAAGTAATTTGATATTTGAGATAAACGTCTGTAAGGGTAATGTTAGTATTAAATACCATCCTTTTGTAATATATCAACCAATATATGCTTTAAACGCGTTAATGTAATTGGCCAGCGAGCCATTCCACGGACTAGAGACAATGCCATAAATAATGATTCTGGCGGAGCGGAGTCGTAAATTCGGGCAATAAGTTCGGTTTACTATCCAACTCCCGGGGGATATTACTCGGAAGTATTACTTGCAGATTACCCAATAATACTCGAAGGAGTTGTTGAATTAACCATACGGAGAAAAGGACTATAATGGAAGAGAATACGTAAAATTGTAACAATTAGATAACAGTTTGCACAAATGGAGTTTCTCAAGTGCAACGCTCTTGGTAGTCTTTGATTTAAACCTTCCGCCTCGATGCGTGACTATCGGCCATTAGGCAAAGGCATTGCATCAAGAGAAACGGAATACTTAACCCTAATTAGCGGCGTATACTTGGATAAATACAATGAAGGGCGTTTTAATTAATACACACAACATTTATTACTTTAAAATCATCATAATTTATTAATTGCGCTGTAATTATTCGCATTGCACAAATTTACGATTGAATTATCTTTAAATAGACGTCTTCCGGTAGCGGTACAATTGATGTCATGCTTTCATTACTGTACATTTAACTTGGAGCGTTGGAGTCAATACTGGATTGACTGTGTGAAAAAATAATATGTGGATATCATAAGATAAAATGACAAATAACACCAAAAGAATATTTGACATTTTATTGAAAGTGTTTTAATTACATCAACTAATAGTTATTTAATGTACTATGTTGGCTAAGCATCAATATAACACATAATCACTATAATTTGCATTATCAATATAATTTGATAAACTTGATGTATCGTATACTATTTGCGTGGTTAATATTATTTCGTCAAGCCGAATATTTGAAAAATCGCGATGATATCTGTAAATTATTCAGAGCTTCGATTTTTCCATAAATGTGTTTTCCATGTAAACGATGCACGAAATGGAAGCAAGACGTGAAATATTTATCAGCGCTGGGGCACGAACCGCCTCGTCCATGATGGATGGCGATATTTTGCGCCAAACGAAAGTGCCTCGTGCGTTGACGACTCATCCAATTTCGCTCCCTTATCTGCGTCACAAAGCCTTGCTTGTGAACGCCAAGCGAAGCGAGCAACTATTTCCTTATAGAAACATAATATTCCCCTCTATTTGGTTGCAGCTCGTTTAATGTATTATTCAGAAAGACGTGACTTCGACTATGTCGTTATTGTCACCAGTGAAACTAATCTCTGTACCCAATATATGACGATATAAAGCTGTGATATTTATAAATTTAAATGCTAATAAAAGAATTGAATAGATGGTACATTGGTAGAATTTTAACGATATTTTCGAAAAATCAATGAATAATATTTTCGTCATCTTCATCTATTGTGAAAGGTGAAAGAGAAAAGGAAAAGGTAACCGTTAGTGTGTACTTACTAGGCATTTATTACATATTCATTATATTATTGTAGAACAAATATATTAGCGACTCGTAGGAAAAAAAAAAATGTGTTTTAAATGAATAGGCGAAGATCATTTTTATTGATTAATGAAAAAATATTTTATTTAAATTTTCAAATAAGTAGTAGTTCGAAAAAGATAATGTTCATACATGTCTTGATTAACTACCTAATGGGAGCTACGGAACAATCTTTTATGAACCAGCTTTTTTAACAAACCATATTTATAAAGAAGATTACAGGCATATGGTTGTTATGACAACATGTGGCGGAAAAATACACGGAAAATTTCATATTCGTGTAAGGTTTATATGAGTTAAGGATGAAGCGACGGCGTAATCTGTAACGAGAATATTATGCTATGGCACAAAGGCCGTATTATGGTTTCGGGTTTAGATTTAACCTTTAATAGGAAAAAGCCAATATTAGTGTTATAATGCAGACAATTATTCGTTTAATTGCAGGTTCATATAACTCAAAACATGCTAAACTGGGAGACTATTGATGGAATTAATCCACAAGCGCTAAACCACATGTGCAATAGACCTCTTTAAAGAGACTCTAAGATCAAAAGTCTAACAGAGTGAAACAGGTTACAACCGCGAAGTAAACACACAAATGTAACGTGTAATAAAGGCACGTTATTGCAAATTAATAAAACATTTTTTTTCCATATACAACTTTGATGATAAAGAATAACAAGCATACTACCATAAAAGTTTCAATCCTTGTCGTTTATAACACTTGTTATGATATTATGAAAATACATTAATTTTACAATGGTTAATGCTTCGGTAGGAATATTAAACTTAATAGAGGAAAAAGAGCAATCTTTACTAATAACGGTTATTGAGGAAATGAAAACACAATAGTGTTGAATTATGTATTTTTAAGATATTTGACCCCATTTTGGGAATACAATGAGGAGAAAATGCGAGCGCAATTAATGCAAAGCGTTGGCTGGAAACCTGAAAAGGCGAAACGAGATGTCGTTAAACGTAAAAACCCTTTTAATGTCATAGACCAGCCGAACCAATTGTATGCTAAAAAGGAAAGTTTAAATACTGTTTTGTACGACATGAAATATTGGGCGGAAAAATAATCCTTTTATTATTTTGAACCGCAAATACACATTGAGCGAAATGAAACGGGACAACTTTGTTTGAAACCATTAAACGGCAAATGGGAACTTTTATTAATTAGCCATGTTTTTGGCTTTAATTAAATTTATTCGAGTACCGCCCGAAGCGATCCTAACGGTTTCATCAGAGGATTGTCTGCTTTGTAATTGTGCCAAACAATGTTTTCTACGCTATTTTAACTTGTTGAATACATATGAACAATAAAATTTTGATTACTAATAAAATACAAATAAATTGCAATACAAACTTTTTAAAACATTCATATTAATAATCGTTCAATATTTCTTCATATTTCAATGTAAGATTTGTAACTGGTATTTGAGTATATAACCATTTTTAATGTAAGAATTTTGATTTCATCCCTGACTACGAGATATCTAACGGTAATATAAAACTCCTTCCAAAAATCGATTATCATGGTACAAGACGTGATAACCTTGCAATATCCAACGAATAAAATCAGTTCACCTGAGTGGAGTTCAGATTCTAGTAATAAAGGTGAGATTATAAACAGGTAAATGAAAATATGGGAATGAATAGAAGAGTAATAAGATCGTTATTGTTCGTCGACATTCAATCAGCGGTCGTAGTCAAGAAACAAACTAACATGTATACAAAAGTTATAAATTCAATAATTTTCTTTATCTTAATAGTATGCAACTTTAGCGTATATGCAAGGGACTAGGGCAATAATCATGTGCTTGGTTCATTGTATTTGTACCTTTGTGCAACCAATTTGTATTAGAATATAGTACTACCTCCACTTGTATTATAATAATATCTAAAATAAGATAACAATTTAAACAAAAGTTAACACTTTCAGATATCAATATTGCATAATAAAAAATAATAAGGTTCTTTATTAGTTAAATATTTTCACAATTCACATAAATGAACCTGCCTCCGTATCTAGTGCAATAGCTTATGAAACCGAGATCGTGGGTTGCATCCTGCAGGGACTCAGAAATTTCATAGTGATCCTAGTTGGTTATTAGTATTTGGGTCGATACAGTGTCTGAAAAAAAAGATGATCCATGCGTTGGATGGGCATTAAATCGTCACCCACCTACCCATTAGCCAGCGTAGGTGGACAATGGTCCAAACCCTAATGGATAGGGTGTATTTGGAGGTGCCATTCCATGATAATTATCAGCAGGCTGATGATGATTGATTAATTAAAGTTCGTATTTTTCATAATTAGTATCACCATTTAAATAAAACTAACTAGATGACCTACTGTCTCCTGACATTACATCGCTTCTTCAACTGGTCTACTAATTTATATATGTCTTTATTCTGCATAATATGTTACATATCAGCTGTTGTTAATAAAGGATGCTCATTTAAATAAATATGCTTGTTTTCATGAACATTACGTACTACATTATAATATTTCTAATATTTCAAATAAATTACTTTCTTTAGCTTTCCTTCAAAAACCTAAAAATTATCAATTGTTACCTATGACTATATTTAGAATCGTTATTAAATTTTATGTATATTTTATATATAAAAATGAATAAAATTGAAATTTCTGTTTGTTACATGAAAATATATTTTTTGTAAATAAAACTTGGCGTTTTTTTTAGAATACAGCGACGGCCAACTAATGAAAAATTGTTCTCTAAATGATATTCGTTACCGGCAACCACAGGACAGGCCTTGCTACGCGTGGTGCCTAAGAGAAATGTAATCGTTACCTCGTTATTGTAAATAAACATTTGTAATTTTTATTATTATTTCTTTTGTTAATGCCAATACTACACATTTTTTAATAAAAGGACTTTTTACGGATTATATCGCGTTTATTTTACATATTTAAAAGTCACGGGGTATACGTGTACCCCGTGACCACGGCCGCTGGAAAGTCGAGCCGTCGAAAGACCGTCGGAATTTAACTAAATAGTAATTTAACTTAATTAAATTCCGACGGAAATTTAGTTAAATTAATTAATTCTTTTTTAGTTCTTTTTATTAAATAACAAATACGTGACAAAACAATGTTTTTTTATTAATTTTTGTCAGTCTGTCTGTAAATTTGTTGCGGCTATTCTCTGGAATGGCTGGTCAGTCTAGACTTTTTCTGGAAGTTAGGTGATGTAACTAAGACAAACATAGGCTACTTTTCTCTTTTAAAAAAATTAATATTTATTAATCTATTTAAAAACTATGTTTTTGCGCCTCCTGCTCAAAAATTGTTTGGTTAAATGTAGGAATATTTTATTTTCGATAAAAAAAAATAAGTTTAAAGTTTTACGTAATTTAATATGCTAACAATTAGCGTATTCGGCTATAAGTAGAGTTATTTGTTTGTTTAAATTCAGAATGTTGATATTATGAATTTAAAACAAATAAACGTACTCATAATGTAATTGCAATGTCTATGACAATTTTTTTAATATGCAGAACAAAATTTTTTGGTGAAACGGTGAAACTAAGATCCGCTTTGTTGCCGCCAGAGTTATTTTGGGTTATATACATATTATATTATATTAAAAAAGTTTCAGATTTTTTCAAGGAATATAGGTCTTTTAAACACTGTCGTCCACCTCTTAGTCATTAAAGACAGGTTTTGTTTCCTATAGTTTGGAGAATAAAGTATAAACAGTAGTGAAGTACGAGTCAGTCTGGAAAAGATACTAAAGAAATAGAATTAAAACTTTTAATTTATAAACATAAAATTTCGATATCATAACATCACGATTAATGTAAAATACTGACACTAATGTGCAACACAATGCCGATGGGCCAGAAACATTACATAAATATTTAAATACGCGTGCCAGTATGTAGTCAACCACGCTTGTAGGAATACACAAGCGTAGTTCTGTGGTAAAGTATAAATATATGTATTTATCATAATTATAATTATGTTAAAGGCGTCAATTTATTTGTTAACCTATATTATGAAACTTGATTAATCTTTATAGTTCTAGAGCTTAAGCTGTCATATAGATATTAAAACGTAATTATAGATATCATGCAGTTGTTAGCTTGCCAAGTTAGGTTACGTTAATATAATGTTTATGCTAATTGATTTTTAATATAAAGATTAAATGTAGAAATATCCTACAAGCCAATACATGTTTAATGTACTTTCTGCCATTTTTATTATTGCATACGAAGGCAGACGAGCAGTCCGGCCACCAGATGGAAAATGGGCAACGACGACATCGGTCATACAAACTGGAGCCCAGTGCTTTGTGGCAGAAAAAAGCACCAGGTGATAGAGCACGCAGACCTACCACCTCTTAGAAATAGTAAACACAAATACCAATAATAGAACAGTACTTTAGAATTTAATATTCGAAATCAAATAGTCGGGACACTGAACCAACATTTCCGACATAAAACGGTAAAACTTTGAAATGTCGCACATCAATGACCCAGATTCGTTTACGTCCTCCTTTTTAGTGCTGCCATTAACTCTGTGCTCAAGCGATGCCTCTCAAGTAGTCCACTTTGGATTTCATCGTCTCGTAAAAGTTCCCACCAAGCGTGTACGGAAATATGAATGTGGGGAGAGATTTAAAGTATTTGACCAAATCCAATATTCACGTTCTCTATAACCGCATAATGAAAATGGCTGCACACCGAAATACTCATCATTTCTCAAATAAGGTTTTCAAATAATATAATACACTGCATATGGTTATCATCATATTAACCTATTTGGCCCAATTGCTGAACGAGAGGCGTCTCCCATTTACAATACTCCATTGCATACTTATACACAATGCTAGTTTTAACAATATAATAAAACGAAGAAGGGCACGTTCCCTTTCAACCTCAACCGCGGGATTTTCTCAAATTGTGTCGCATAAAAGCCAAGGAACGCGCAGAATGAAAAAATAAACTATTCGGGTCGGTCCCTAAAGTTTCTTTGGCGAGTGTTCGCTTGAAGTTTTCCAACGTTTAATTGAATATATTGTTTGCGAAGAGGTCAACTGCGGCGTAAAGGGGCCAATAAAAGAGGCAATAGTCGCAGGAATGCGGCTTCCGAGGGCGGTAAAAAGCGCAAAGCCATTGTTTGCGAACCGAGATGGGCGGAGGACGCGCCCGCCCGCCCGTTCTGCTCATTCTGCTCACTCTGCTTGTGTACCTTCATGTTTATATTACGCTTTATGTAGAATACTAAGCCATAATTGCGAAAATGTGTGATGCTTTTTTCATCTTCTCCATTATTAAGTCTATTTAAATATTATATTGTGAATATAAAACTTAATACTTAGGATAAATCTATTCAAATAAATAAAAATATCAAGTACAAAAAAAAAACTTAATAAACTGATTTATTTATTACATTCCACGCGGAGAAGTCGCGGGCACAGCTAGTAAGTAATAAAATGCAAACAAAAACATAAAATAGTTTTACTTAAGACAGTTTAGTTTGACTTGCTTCTCTTTAAAATGGAACCTGCTAACATTAATGTCAAAAAACTATCGGGATTTTTAAAGGATAAAAACTTAAAAATATTTTATTTTACAATCCGATACTAATATAGACAGAATCGAAAATAAAATTTGGTTATAAATATTATATGTCCACCATCAAAGAAAATTTCGAGTATTTTTAAATCTAATCATAACATTACCGTTTGGACATAATACACTGGTTAAACCTTAAAAGGAAATGACAAAAGGAAAGCTTATACCTTAAAGGAATCAGCGATTATAAAAAAATGAATTGTCCCCTCGTCCTGAATTCGCATTGTTGCGGCACGATTTCAAAACTCCTACAAAAACTTAATGAATATGCAAGTAGCACACAAACGCTAACCACAAAGGAACTTTTACAAAGTGAAATAATATAGTGAACCCACACTAGTGCTACGAACAATTCCGTAGCACTACGGCGTAGCTGCGACAGGAATACGGCGAGCTACGCTTAGTAGACTTCGGGATACAACCGGGCGAGGGTGTGTCACTCTACAACTTGAGCGGTATAATTTAAAAGTGGGAATTTGACTTCTCCTGTATAATATATAATTATGTTCAATCTTTTATTAACGAGAGACGGATTTAGTTTTTTAATGTACTTCCGCAAGTAATTTATTCCAAACTGAAGCAATTAAAATTACGAAAACTCTTCGCTAACTCAATTAACAGGTGATAAATTAGAGTGCCCCGATGAGAAGGATTTGTCAACTCGTTTTCTTGCTCCTGAGTTTCCTGGAAGGTAATTATGAAACGTTTTAATAGAACATTTTCCCTCGTTAATATTTCATTAAGTTTTTTTTGGAGTAGAAAAGTTTTTTGGGTAACCTTCATAAAAGTTTTAAAGTTCCTTTACATTTAATGAAATATGAAGAATGGTTAAAATTTTATTCTTGTATTTCAATGTTTTATTTTAAATAAAGATTAAGACTGTTCATAATTTTATTTTTAATTTTAATCGGTTTTAATGCATTTTAAAAAATATAGGCTTTTTGTTATTATGGGAATAAAACTGAATTTGAAATTGAAGTACTAAATAAAAGTAATTATATAATACACAATATATTTTAAAAATTGAAATGTACTGATATTTTTTTACCTTAAACGTATAAAGTCTTTATAGTAAATAATATAAATAAACTAAAATCGTATAAAATAAACTAAAAGTAAAAAAAATCATTTCCTCCAGCAATGGTGCAAAAATATCGCAAAGGGGACCCTAAAAAATAATTGGCGAGCATTCAATCGATCAATCAGAATTTACAATATATTAATTCCTTTTGAAGAGAGAAATCGCTCCATCAAAGATTTTATTGAAGTTTTTCGTTTTATTCCTTTGAGTGTAATAATGTACTTTTATAATGTTTGTAGACTTTTTTATGTGATGGAATTATATACTTTATATTTCAACATCAAGGATTTTTTTCATATCTGCTGTATAAGCTTAAACATAATAAAAAAATAATAATTACTTTGCATTTTTGTCTTTAATAATATTTGTCTAAATTTAACTACTACAATTGTGCTTTTTTAACTTTTTTAAATTTTTATATCGCATACGAAGGCAGATGATCAGTCGCGCCACGTGAAGGAAAGTTGTCACTGACGTCCATAGACATCGGTATCACCAACTCACTGTCCGTCATGTGACATAGGGTGTTTTGTCTCGTTTACTTAGGAAATGCGTTGGTAATGGTGTCCTGCAAACTGGAACACAGTAGTGTTTTCATATTAATGCTTCGCGGCAGAAAAGAGCACCGCGGTGGTATCACCCCATACGGCCCTCTGTAAACTAATCTACCTATCACCGCCAAACGATTGTAACAATAGACACCGTAGACCACGTAAAAAATTTAATTACACATTTAGTAGTAATTACTAATAATGTAATGTTAATTTGCAACTAAAGTAAAATAATTCTGATGCAAGAAATACAATTATTCAACTATTGTTTGAAACTATTATAAACAAGAATATTTGCTAGATTTTTTTCATTAACACAAATTTCTAACATGCATCTATCAAAACTTTTTAATGTTCTTAAATGTTTAGTGTATTTAGCATATATGTATATATCATGTTAAGCTTCCTATGAACACGAACATGCAGTACTTCGAACTTAAACGATTAATTGTAAGTCTGAAGTTTCCCAAGTTGAACATGGAATGCAACAACACAGCGTTAGATAAGGAGCGGCATTCGACAAGTTGCAAGGAGCGCATTCCCTGCACCCGACAGCTGACGTTATTACTAGTCGCAATGCAAATCTGAATATACTATTCAGTTCTCAACTCAAGGAAATTGCAGAGTAATGCTTCCAAGCTAACAAATAATGCAATTATTTCCAACGGTTTCTGTTTGACAACTAACAGGACTTTATCATACAGTTTTCTATTACAAAAGCAAATTATAAGCAAGACCTACTGCAAAATTAACTTCATAAATGTGACACGATTTTTATAATTTTGCTAAAAAGTTTCATTCCCAGAAGGTAGCTGAACATCGAACTAGCATTCTTTTATGCTAGTTCGATGGAACGGCTACTTTTTTATTTCATTAACCTTTTATTTTTAATGCTTAATCATCCTCGAGCTTTCTATTGATTTTTTAACTTTCCTAATATAAATATATGTTTTTTGTTTTGCCTAAAACGTTGAACTAGTTTTACTGGTTACAATCTGCAATTTTTATAATTAAATTTCTAATGTTACAAAGTAATTATTTTACGAGTACTATTGTATACAATATTTGCTGTAAAGTTTTTGTACGTAGCTTATTGATATGTGCTTGCGCTTTGGAAACCGGAGATGGTAGGTTCGAATCCTGCAAGGACTCAACAATTTATCATTGTTGTTTCTAGTCAGTAGGAGAATGTGGACCAATCACCCGATTGCCTTTAAAGGAAGATTATCTTTGCGTCGGACGGGCATATAAAAAGTCGTTCCTGCGCCTTACGCCTCGCCGATGGTGTCGGTTATCCATCCTATCGGGCTTTATTAGTAGTAAAGAATGGGGAGTGCACCTCTGTATGCGTGTACACTCTAATATAGATCGGCCACTGTAGTCGAAATTGATTTGGAGCACATTATTATCATTATTATATGGTGTTTTTACGCCTTAAAAGAACAAACCTATTTAAATGGTGACGTAGTTTCATGCACTAAATATAATTTAAAATAATTTTAGATTTTTTTTAAAAGAGAGAAAATTGAACAAAAGAGAATATAAAACAAAACAATTTTATAAAAGGCAGCAAATAAAGTTATGTACACAATATAAAGTTATGTACAGAATAAATGTAAAGAATAAATCCTTGACAATCTATAAGCGAGGTAAATACTTCTACATTGGATACAGATATTTAAATTTGAACATTTTGGTGATTGATATAAGTAATAATAAGTTTTAAGGGGGTTAACAATTCATTTCCATGAAACCGACCAAAGTAGTACCTAGTCGTCCTCCCATAAATATTATTTCAAATTATTTTAGTGGCCACGTTCCTACGTTTAAAAGGGTAGCTGTTGTTCTTACTAAGTAAACTAGCCATAACTTCCTATTCCTTAGAGAGTTGAACAGGATTATTAAGCGTTTCATATTGCTGTAGTAAAGTTTAACCGCACTCACACTCATGTCATCGGCTCCACCGGTGAGGGTGAACTCCCACACCCTTTTCAAAATGACACTATAGCTTAACACCGAATTAAATAGGAGCGTTGCTGGAGTTTCTTGGGCCACTTTTTTTCCCAGCACCAACGCTTTAAGAAGTGGTAGTAAAGTTAGCCAGAGCTCAAGCTATAAAAAGTAATCCTTAAGAAAGCGTCTGAATCGAGGCGAGGCCTCGGCCTATCTAGGCAGCTCTCAATTCTGCAGGCTAACGGGAACCACAAAGTGACGGCCCAAGCCGAGGCTCTCTATCTGGGGCTCTTGGTGCAGTTGAGTAGCTTGGTGGGATAAAGTCCACACTCAGTTATGTTCTAATAGGTTTATTCCACAGAGCACGAGATCATAAAAAAGCAGAGTTTATTATTTACCATTTACCATTTTTTAATTATTTGTTATTCATTTCATGAATGTATTCTGACTCATTTATTTAATTTAATTGTGTATAGATATATTTAATAATGAAAAGTCATACAAAGTTAATATGTTACATGTTTATAATATATTCCTTGAGGTGGCGTTTGGTCTCTGCGCAATCTGTCAATAAATGTGCCGCGCGCCGTACTCTCTGGGGAGGGTCAATCGGCTCTCCTGCGCTGCTCCTACGACCTGGAGGGGGCCGCTCTCTACTCCATCCGGTGGTATCGAGACGAATATGAGTTCTACCGCTATGTCCCCCGCGAACTGCCCCCCACCATGGTATTCCCCTTGCCCGGAACCACGGTGGATGTAAGTACTACGTCCGATCGAATAATAATTGACGATTATAAAATCTTAAGCAATTTTTTTATTGGTGAAAGTGGCGAGGCGTACACGTATACCTGATGGTACACTTGCGTGTGATATGCCTTATCCATAAGAAATGCAACGTAAGATCTCAAATCCGCTAGCTGTACAACGGCAAAGGATGTAACGTCTCGTTTACCCAATAATTACGCTTCTTGCATAGTAGCAAAACAATAATTGTTTTACACTACTGGTTTAAAAACCGCTATAAAAACTTTCAGTTCAGTTCATCGGATGGTTCTTTCAAAGTTTGAGTCTCAGCAAATAAATTGAGATATAATTAACTCCAATACCTGTATTAAATTGTTTAGAATTCACATTTATTCAATTGTTAAATTGCTACACGAGCATAAACGTTTTACGCATGTTGTGTTTTGGCAGCTGACCCGGTCTGACGATCGCCAAGTGTCCATAGTGAACCTGAACAGGCAGCTAAGTGGCGTGTACCTGTGCGAGGTGTCGGCTGACGCGCCTCTCTTCCACACGGACATACGCTCGGCGCCGCTCACGGTCGTCGGTGCGTACTCATTTATGTGTTTCACTTTTCCTTTCTTGTCATTATTATAGGTTGATATTAGCAAGCTTGTAATACGGTTTACAGACCATTGAAGCATTTTTAAAGTTTATGATTTAATCGAATTTTTACAAAATATTTAGGTTTTGTTCAAATCATCGCATAAAACAAGAAGTTTTATAGGTTTTACAGTGTAACTTTTAAAGCACTTAGTTCAGATTTATAAAGCCTAATAAAAAATTACATTGAAATTTTTAGATTTTTATTACTACGTAGTTAAAATCATTAATATAAAGTAAAATTCTCATAGATATTCCACCGCTTCCCCCCGAGTTGTCGGTGTCTCGGCTCACGTACACACAAAACGATGTCCTAGAAGCGAACTGCTCAACGGGAAGGTCATATCCGCCACCAAACGTCACGTGGACGATCGACGGAAGAAAGGTAGATATCCAGTAAGACACTTAGCAATGAGTACAAAAGCAATTAGTGCGAATCAAAATTCAATAGTATCTGCAATTAAGAAGATAACATTCCCAACAAAAGTTGTTGTTAAAAAATTATTACCAATAAAGAAGAGACCAGAAAACGACATCATAATACATCTAAGTACAATTACTTAGATGTATTATGTTATGGTTCACTCTATTCAAATAAGAGCTAAAAAATATAAGTGACAATTAAAATATTTTTTAAACTTTATTAAAAATGAGCATGAAGTATTAAACAATATTTTTTATTTCTTACATTAAAATATTGTTGATGTTTCCGGTTGTGCTAGATAGCGGAAGTGGTCACGAGACACGTTCCGGATGTGGATTTCAATCAGCGCGGCGTCTTCAGCCGCCTGCAACTTCAATTCCACGAAAGGGACTCGCGCGCATACGGTTCGGATTTGATCCAAGATGGCCAATCGTCGAATCAGAGGGAGCACGAGATGCAAAAAGAAGACCCGGAAACTACTAGGTTAGCTAACTCAAGTAATTTTTATTCACTTATAGCTTGTACTAAGTAATCTGTTTTGGGTGGTGTAAGTCTCTTTTCATATTTTGTGATTTTGTTTACAAACCTGAAAATTAGCAACAACAACAGAAAAAATAATAGTATATCTAATAATCGAAAAAAAAAAGTTTATGCACACGCAGAACAAGCAAGTTAATAGTTGGTATTATTTTCGAACTTATTGTGTCACGATAGCTTATAAAAGACGAGATATTTTAATTATTTTTATTCAAAACGGAGCCTAAGACAAAAACACGATCGTCATGAACCCCGTTAGAAAATACCGATCTATCAAAATTGATAAAAGTTCCCCCGAGCAAATTGAATTTTCTTAATAAGAAGCACTTTGGTTGCAGATACGCAATGGAGGCACCCTTCAATGGCCAATTCACCCTCAGCTGCGTCGCCACAATATTCGATGTTTACGCAAGAGCCAGCGAATTGATTCTTATAAAGGAGGATAATCCTCAACCGGCCTCAGTCACTCGAGGGGACTCATCAAGTAATGTCTTATTCTTATTATTGAACATTTCTATTGTTAGACAAACGCTTCAGCAGTTATATTTTTGTTGTATATTCAATACTGTAGCTAAAATTTGTTCCTCAATTACATCGTATCTAAAAATAGTACGCGTGTAAGCTAACATGTTATTTTTTACCTTTCTCATTATTTGTCTTTTATGACTATTAATTAAAATGATTTAGATATTGAAATCTGACCACAAAAGTTGAATATTAAGGTCATTTAAACAATATGTGTAAATTGAAAAATTAAAACTTTCGTGAGATTATGAATATATTCTAGAAGCGGCTGATCTCACATCGGTATTGGCTCACTGAGTGCGAGACGGGAAGTGACCATAAAATTATCCAACTCGTCCTGTTGAACGATCCGTTCGATCCGAAATTAGGTAGCACCAATACCGTGCGATGTCACGTGAGTTCAGCTCATTGAAGGATATATGTTTATTGCGCAAAGTTCATTCTATTGTTGGTTTTTATATCCGTTGCAAATTTTTTACGGTAACAATTTCAACTATATCATCATGATATCATCAAATGTCTGGAACTTATATTCCGAACGTCTATTTCTCATTTACTATAAGATAATAATTTAGTAGAAATTATGTACGTTAATATTTAATACCTCCTTGCTTATTTTAATATTAGTTCTAGTCACGATTCTAATTGTACGAAATAAGCATTTTCAGAAACGAAAATTGTATATAAAATGTTATTTTACTTCAACGACACTTTTATTCCGTGTATAACCTTGTAAGGTTCGCAAAGTAAATCCTCGAATAACCACCCATTGTGCAATTATATGCCACACATCGCAATTTGTCAGACACGATGAGCTTCTATTATATCGTAAGATTAATAACGACCTCTTTTATACTTCACACGCGTAGTAATAGTGCGCCCGGGTGTGACTAAATATTAATATTATGACTGCTTTAGTTTCTAAATGATCATGTTTTGCTTCCAGTTCGTTCTGTAGGAATTTTACTAAAGCTTCTAATGTATTTAAATTTTATATTGTTTTTTGTGGTTAATCAAAAGTAGTATAGTAAAGGTTAACTGTAATAGTAATGACAACGCCCTTGAAGTCGATTAAAAATACCGCGGTCAATCTATATTAGAGATCAGCCAACTACGCAGGAGACATTATAATGCACTAGTGTACGAGCAAACACACGTGCACTCCTTCTTCCTACATACTTCCAAAGCATGATGGGGCGGATAACTGACACGACCGGAGAAAGATAAGGCGCAGGACCGACTTTTGCCTTTGACATGCTCCGACGCATGGATTATCTTACTTTACTAATATATATATAACATAATATATATTAATAATATACATATAGTATTTACATGCATAATGTTCACGTGTTATTATGTGAAACTAATTGAATGTTTGTTAACAGGTCCGACGTCACTTTCCATTAATTGGCTTATAGTTATCATCACGTACCTGAGCCTCGTGGCTGAAGATTTATTATGACTGTCTTTAAGAACATAGATCTGGATGAATCTTAGTTCAGTAAATTTAAGCAGTTCTTCAGTTATTGTGATACGGTAACAAGTGACAAATAGTTTGTGTATATTAACAACTAATTTAATTGTACAGTAGTTAAATGTAACTAACAGACATGTGCCGATCTTGTTTAGTGCCAAAATATCTCTATGTAAAACCACGTGTCAGTCACGGGCATGTAATGTTTACCTCTCTTAATAAAAATCAAATATATACCAATTAGGTAATTTTTGTTTAATTTATATCGTATAAAATATTTATTATGACCATGTATAAGCAAAAATTTTTTACGATAAAAATGGTTCTTTTAAAAGCCCAAAGCCCTTTTTCTATCTTAATAAACATAAAAATACATAAATGAGATCAACTTAAAGCCACTTTAAAATCTTAATTAGAAAAGGTTTAATATCTTGTTACAATTTCAACAAAAAACATTGGCTATCAAGTTCAAAAGAAGGCAGTAAATAAAACTGGCGACGAGAGTCATAAAAATAAAATTAACAAGACAACTTTGTAAAGAAATTGAACATAAAAGACAGAATTTTTCAAAGTTATTCTTTTAAAGGTTTAATGGCTTTAAAACTCGGCATCAAGATTAAACTTGTATTCGAAGAGAAAACTTAAATTAAAGAAAGCTTATCGTTGAATCTTTTTCATCAGCTTTGAGTTATCTATTTTTATTCCTGAGCCGTTAATAATCAACGTTGCTTTTTAAGTGGCCTACTTTCACAAATATAGTTTCTTGTGGCTGCCGTGGAAAAAGCTTGCATATAATGATACTCGCGTGCATAAATGTATGTTAATGTATCCATTCGCATCACTTGCAATTACCAAGTAACACTCGCGTGTGGAGGGTTCGCCCCGACACTGGGAACATGGGCGGGAATCGGGTCGAGTGCTTCCAGTTGCATCAAACGTTATGCTAATTTGCGCCCGGGGCGTCCTACTTACATTCCCACTCGTGCTCGCATCCTCGCTCAGCCATCGCCAGTGTCGTAATGCGCGATAATGACCCCGAGAGCTCTTTTGAGAGCGACGCCTGTTCGCTTTTGTCAACGTGTTTCCCGCATACGCGCGCCTTCAGTTCATTTTATGTCGGGTCCTTGAACGGTTTGAATATAAAAATTTTAATCTTTGTTTTCACTACATGTAAAATGACTTCTATCAGTAAGTTGCATTACATGCCTTTATTTTTATTTTTAGAATTATTGTCATAAAGCGAAAAGTTATTAAAAAAAACGTACTTTAACAAAGAAAACATCGTCGAACTTTATAATTGAAGTAATTTACCAAAATTTTTTGAAGGGTTGTTATTAAACAAAGTAATAGTTTGACCAAGAAAAATGTTTGATCCAATTAATTCATTTTACAAATTCAAATTCAATTCAAATTCAAATATCTTTATTCAATATAGAAGTGTAACACTCGCTTATCGATTGTCAGAGGACGCTACCACGGTTCGGAATAGGACGCCTCCGACCTGAGGAAGAACCAGGCGAAAAAACTCAGCGGGCCTATTTTGTCATCTTTTAAAATAATCAAATATATACATATAAATTTTCTTATGAGCTACATACAGTACTATCATACGTATATTACTACTTGAAAAAGCCTGGAGCGAGCATTCCATTACCAGCCTGTGTTATCATTTATAAATTCATTTATGTCATAATAACCTTTAACACATAAACGTTCCTTTACTACTTTTTAAATTTATTAACAGTTAAATTTGAACGTTTACTGGGATTTTTGTGTAAAAGCGTATACATTGTCCCATAAAGATTTACTTATTCTTCGCAGTCTAGTTGCTGGAAGAATTAAATTATGTTTGTTTCTAGTATTTATGTTATTGCATCACAATGTCTAAGAAAATCATTTCTATTTTTTGCACATACATTAGGTTTTCGAAAATGTATTGAGAAGTAACGAGTTAGTATTTTAATCTTGGGAACAATTTTCTCAGGGATTCCTTGGGAGCCCAGGTTATAAAACCGCTCCGAATAGCTCGTTTTGGAGGACAAAGATCTATTAGTATCCGTTGCACTTCCCCACAGTAGAATGCCATAAGACATTACACTGTGGAAATAGCTAAAGTATACTAACCGGGCCGTCTCCACGTCAGTTAATTGTCTGATTTTCTTGACAGCATATACTGCAGAGCTGAGTTTATTCGACAGTCTATTAATATGAGGGCCCCTGCAATCTGGTATCTATTGTTATTCCAGAAACACGGTTGACTCAATAACGTCTATCTCTTCCTCATCTATAAACACTTCACATTTACTCAGGTCTTACATTTGGAGTCATAAATTTAATACATTTTGTCTTCTTCTGGTTCAGTAGCAAATTATTGACACTAAACCAATTATTGACACTAAACCACCTAAACCAGTTACAAATTTATTCATTTAAAAAAAGCATAGTGATTACCACTATGCTTTTTTATTTGTTAATAAAGTTATAATTTTAAGGAAAAGCTCCTTAAGAAGACAATTGAAAATATTTTACATTTTATAAAACACATCAATTATGCAAAAGGAATAATTAAAAGAAAAACGATATTTTACAATAATGAAATTTATCGTATAATCGTAAAAGTGATTTATTTATAATTGAATTGAGAATTTTGCAGGAAAATACTACCTATTTGCCAGCTAAAACATTTAAAATATTTCCAAATCAGTATATCAATATAAACAATTTCCCCGTGACCCGTAGAGCAGTTTTTATGCAGAGCGTCTCGGATCCCACCTCCATAATTTAATGAAGTAAACCGTATTTCGCTGAATAAATAAGATATCAGTCCATTTAAAGGCAGTGACGCTTATAACGACTGTGAAAGGTGATCGAGACTAATAAACACAACTTTTTGAGCTCATTCATTTTATTGGTTGATGTATCGTTTTACCCTAAAAGCGTTAAGTATATTGGTAAAATGTCGATCACTCATCAGTTAATGTTAAATTAAAGAAAATATATCTACATATACATCTCCGGACTGTTGTGATCTCTGTGTTTGTGAACTGGTCGTCAATTTTTGAAGTTGATAAGTGCGCAGCAGAGCCTAAATTGAATAAATTTAGGCTTGTGACTTTAAAAAAAAGCATATCAATATTTTAGATTTCCACAAGCGCCTCTTCTATTCATATTTTGTAAAGTAGTTTTAAATGAGTTAAATGTGTTCAATGTGCGTATCAAATATATTCAAAAATATAAAAAAAAACATCAAAGGATTAGCGCTTTGCCAGATTTTTGTCAAATTATTACATCTGACTAAGAAAATTAAAAAAGAAGAACTACTCTGACGTCTGTGAGTACATTATGATATTTCCCGCGAAGATGACTAATCTGCTCGAGAGGATTTTAGAATCGTCGAATTTGGATTCCATTAAAATCTCATGTACTTAAGCGCCTGATTATAATCTTCCTTATTATAAGACGTAAGTTTATAACATAGGGTCGAAGGACAAGTAGAAATGATAAATTTTAAAGTAACACTTCAGTGTAAGGCTGAAACTTCTACACTGGAATTGCAGCTCGGGCGCCTGTCCTATGAATAAGTGATGTAGGGGCCACTGTTTCAGAATTCGCAACTGCATTTTAAATATCTAAGGTGGACGTTGAATACACTGGGAAGTTAATTATTTCGGCTCAATCGCAAGTTACTGTGAACACTCAAATTTAGCACAGTTCGCAGCATAAGGTTAATATTGTACTACCTTTCAACATTTATATTTTGAGGTATTTACACAAAAACAATATTTTATATTTTTTAATTTACGCAAAAACAAACTATGTTATGCAATTGAAGTGTTTCTTGATTATAAATTAATGTGTCCCGTAACTTATTACTTTTACGATAATATGAAAGTAATTTCTATGCTTCTTATTTTATTTACAATGAGTTTTATTAATATAGCATGCATCAGAAAACTCCAAAACATTAAGAGGTTGCCCACAATTTTTTTTAGTTTGGCAACATCTAATATTTATGATTGATAACTTTGCTATTTCATATTACAGTTTATATTAATCGTAATGCTATCACTTTCTACCGCTTGTTCTGAGTTTAAGAGTTTGCTTTTATTGAACAAATTATTAAAATTGATTGTAATTTTTAGGATTTTTACAAACGAAAACAATGATACCAATTTTTATCTCATTATTGTCCAAAATAAAATCCATTTTATAATAAAATCAACATCATTCAAAAATATTTAAACTATGTAACTATCGCAGTAGGTCACTAATGCTCACTTTTTAAAAATAATTTATTTGAAATTTAAAAGCAACAACGTTTTCAGCTCATTTAAAAAATGCAATTTTAGTATTGTAGACACCTCATAAATAATTTCTTTTCTTAAATGCTTACTTAGTTAATGACGCTGTACATTTTTTTTAGTTCCCTAAAAGTAGCTCTCCGTTTAATACTATTATCATTATGGCTCATTAATTATACGAAATTAATTTACTGTTCTGCTTGAAAAATTTACGTCAATGAAATACAAACTCAAATGTCGTTTGTATAATCGAATTCGATGTTCTTGACATATATTCATAATGTTCATTTCAATCCTACATATGTACGCACACACGCATATTGAATATTAAGACCCTAGCCATTCTTGTATTATATTGTGTAGAATAAAAAATTCAAAAGTTTACGTTTTTATAAGGGCATTTGCCTACATTTCGTTATAACTTCATTAGGAAATATTCCGAAACGCATTCGTAAAATTATTTAAATATGCAAATACTTGTAGCCAACAATATTCTAATATATTCTTCTTAAACAAAGTCTCAGAAACCGTTCAGTTATTATCTATGGATTCATTTAATAAAGTTGTATAGGAACGTATGTGTGTCAAAGGATAACTGTTCGCTCCAGGCTACTTCAAACTGTTAAAAAATGATGTTTTATGTATAAATTTTGTAAAATATATAGAAGCGTTGAGATTTTTTCGCCGGTTCTTCTAAAGTTGAGAGGCTTCCATTACCAAACCTGTATGTGACAATCATTGCAAAAGCGTAATGCTTCCATATTGAATAAAGATATTTAACTTTGGCTTTAGACGACACAAATCGAGGCTACTTGGTATCACGCCGTAAGTTATCGGGTGAACTCACAAACCGGTTACATTTACAAGAAGGAGTTCCGGATTCCGTTATCCGGTCGTATTTGTAAACCTGTTATTGATAAGCTTTTTTTAAAGGAGGCCAACAAGCACGTAGCTCCAGGTGAGCTACTATTGACTCTTCTATCTCATCATCAGCCTGTGATAGTCCACTGCTGGACATAGGCCTCCCTAATACACCCGTATCCATTAGAGGGTTTTTGGACCGTATCCCACCACGCTGGTCCAATGCGGGTTGGTGGGTGGACGACTTTTACATGCCCATCCGACGCATGGATCATCTTCTTTTCAGACGATTGGGTGATCGGCCCAAATTGCCCTAACCAACTAGGAAACAACAATGAAAATTTGTTGAGTCCCTGCAGGATTCGAACCCACGACCTCCGGTTTCTAAGCCACACGCCTATACCACTGGGCTACGGAGGCAGTTTCTCTCTTCTATCTATTAACTATAATTAACTAAAATTTATTTAAAAATAGTATTTCATGTAACATCAGCTATTAGCCTTCGCACAAACTAGCAATAAAAAGCAAAGCAATATTTTGTGTTCAAATCACGTCGCTGTATTTATCACCGAGCACGTATTCATAAAATTGATGGGCTAGCGCAATCGCAATTCGAAATAGTAACAATATTCAGTTTTTGCAAAAATAAACCGTTTTATCGCCCACCTTTAACGTACAGGCATAGTCTCGTTTTTAACTTATTACATGTATGAGTTAGAACTCTCTATATTATTATTTATTTACACATGTACCTACGAACATTTCACAGCGTTTATTTGTTGCTGAACCTGTTCCCGCATTCGTGGCACGCGCTAATACGTAAATATTAGAAAATGACCGTGCATTTCCTAGAACGCGTGGAACCGCTCCCCTCAGTAAACGCCGGCTCATAAACTTTTATCGCGTTCACTGAACGAGCGAAGTCACGAAACGCTTTATGACACGTCGAGGATTTTTATATGAGTCGCGGCGATTGACGATTTCGCCACATTGCGGTGGCAAACGATAAACATACTACATTTAGTTTCAATCTCTTATATGCTGCTTATAGTTATATGGTTACACGAACAAAAAAACAGATGTCTGCCAATACTACTTTATGTGAATCTACTAAGTGTCAAATTAAAAATTCTTAAAAACTTAGTCAATAAAAGCTTTAAATAGACAATGATTGTCCCGTTTATAGTGGATAGGCAAACTGCTTTACTGAGGCACTTGATTAGGGGTATTTTTGATTTCAGTCTATGCTAAACTAATAAATATTGCTAATTATGATATGTATAAGCTGAAAACATAATTCAGAATATAAGTGGAGAATATAAATAGATATGAGAAATAACAATCTTTCGGATCAATAGGCGCATCATGTCCTTATTAACAAATTTTAAAATTTACTGTGCTAAAAGGTTGTAGACAGAAATATATTAAAATAAATTTAACCGTTTCAATTAACGACATCATTTCAAAAAGGTAACGGCACAATTTCATTTAAATAAAAGTACCAATAAATCCCCAAAAACCATTAGTTACTCTCCTCGGATATCGGTAAACGTGTGAAAAACATTCGCATAGACAATATCGTGCCCCATTAGCCGCGTCCCGTCGAAGGTGCAATTAGCCGAGCAGATGTTCCGGTTAACACGGCGCGTCGCTTTTTGCCAGCAGCGGCTAATGAGCACCGCAATTTGCGCTCGCCGGACAGAGCCAAGCGGCCGCAAACAGTAGTTCGTACTTACGTTTAAATCTTTTTGTGGTTCGCAATGCAACAGAGCTAAATGTGGAGAATATATATTTTATTAAGTATTCGGAATCGATGTGTGTATTCATTTTAAACTTTTTAATCTACACTTATATTATTACGAGGAAAGATTTGTTTTTTTGTGTATATGTTTGATATGATTAAACTCAAAAACTACTGTGCCGATTTTAAAATTATTTTTATCATTAGATAATCTCTACCTTGAGTAATATATACTACTTTTTACACTATGAAAATCTATTAAAAAACTAATAAGTAAACTTTTTAACAAGAAAATACGACCTAGTACGTCTCTGTACGAAATTGCCGCGCGATTTCTGCCACCACATTTTAAATCTTTGATATTTTGCCTATCAAGTTTTATGTGCATAGAATAAAGATTTTTTCCAAGCAATCAGTTTCACTTGAACTGTAATATCTAAAATAAGCTTTGCATTGCATTGTTTTTTTTTAATGTTTTTATCTTATGTATTTAGAATAAACCGCAAAAACTAAGAATGGCACTAGGAACGGAACAACATACGCTCCGAATTGAGTACCTTCTTTTTGAAATTCGGTCAAAAATAACACCGGCAGAGCCGTGGACGGACTGCTAGTAGCCAATACATTTAAGAAAATGTACTTCGATAAGCTCTACTTTAGTTAGTTAGTGTGTACTTTGAATAAGACCAATATCAAAGGTAATTTAAGTGCAATTATTTATAGTAGCACGTATAAGCGTATAAATTATAAACTCTATATATTTTCTTCAGAACGTTATTTTACTAATTGAAAAAAAAATGAGTAGATAACAAAACATTCCCTTCACATTAGATGAGTTTATTGTTCTTTGCAATTACAATAGAAATCACGTTCGCCTATCAAAATACGAATTTAAATACAGAGAAAACTAAATTGTTTTTTGTACTACGTTAACATTTCGTATAATTAATGTTCAACGCTTGGAGTAAAACAAAATAATTAGCCACTTATCCAGCTAAGGTAATTAATTCTAAGATTTCTCTTTTTCCCACTGTATATTTGAAAAGAAAATTGTTGCATATATTTTCTGTACTATTGTAATACATTCAAGATAATTCGTAAATCTTTTAATTCATAAATACTTAATTGGTCTAGAAACAATACTCATATGTATTGATTTGAAGCTTTGTTTACATGTAAGAAATATTACTAGGCTCAAATCATCTCAGGAAGAATGATTGCTTGACGAGGTAAAAGCATCACGTCTTTTTCGTACAAAAAAAATATTTTTTCAACACATACTCGCTGCTAGACAAACACATTCACAGGACAGTGGTCACAAGATTAACCAAAGAGATAACTGCTGCCGAAATCGATATCCCTATAATCGTTGTATCCCCTCTACCTGTGTAAAACTTGTGGATTCAATTTAAGTTCCCCTTGCGTAATCGTTCTATACGCAAAAACATCTGCCTGTAGGTACTAATAGCAAATAATAACCAAAGTTACTTCAAAGTTCTATCCTCTATTTTAAAACCTTCGCAGCGTCCATTACCGTACATAGGCTAAGTTGTAGCACGCAAGAAATTAAAACGCGATCAAATCTGTAAAGTATTTTTTTATCGATTATGGTATTCGCGTGAATAACAATAATGAGTATGGCATATATTCAATATACTCCACTTTCTTAGATATTCCTGCTAAATTCCTCTTTGAAATAACAATTTTGCGAAGAAACTTTCCAACCGCAAACATCTCGAATTTGCCGAACTTAAATTATGTTAGACCGTAATTAACATAGTTTAAGAAAGTTTTGGTAAGTTATCCAAAATATTTACACATGAAGTACTAGTATTTATCTTAAATCTAAGTTGCATTTTTGGGACCTTACATTTATAAGTATCTAAGTGCATTTTATTGCAAGAGGTCTTTGTAAACAAGCGTACTAATGAACAATCTTAACGGCAGAGATACAAGACTAAGAGAAGAAGAGAAACATTGTTGATATTAGAGACAATGTAGGTCCCCCTTTTTTTATTACAGGGGGCCGTCTGGGTGGTACCACCGCGGTACCTATTTCTTTCGCATTGCGGTAGTGAAAAAACACTATCGTGTTCGAGTTGGAAGTGCGCCGTAGGCAACGTATTTACTGGGTAAACGAGACGAAACATAAAATGTCTCACGGTGGCAGCGCGTAGCTGATACCCGTGGTAATACCGATGTTAATAGGAATTAGTGACTACTTTTCAAGAGAAGGCCCTACTACTAGTCTGCCTTCGTATGCAAACGAAGAACAAACATAAAAGATATGAAAAAAATATTGGTGTTATCACTATCCGTGTGAAACAAATTTAAATTTACTAGCTTCTTTAAGGTTCCTAATTCATATTGGCTTATATGATTTCCACATTAGCATATAAAACTTTCAAATGTCTCGATAATCTGAAGTCAGAACACATTACACCCTCGAGTAAAAGTTCGCGCAGACAATTTGGCGTCGAAGATATGTTGGCAACATCGCAAACGCCACCGCGTTCAATGTTCTGTGCAAAGAAAATGTAACAAGATTTCTCCTTTGTTTTGATATATTTGAACATGCGATGCGGTGGGACAAAGCTTATTTAACATATAAAATTTTGTCAAAAAATGGATGCCTGATTTCAAAAAATGTGTTTATGATTTTAATTTCGATAATCAAGTAATTTATCTCGATGCCGCCTTTGGATCTCCAGTCCTTCTGCCTCTGTCATTTAAGTTTTTTATGACTAAGATATGAATTTGAACTATTTGCTATGTATTACACTTTCCTACTTAAATTTAACAAAATTAACATTTGGTATTGCTATAATATGAAAGAAAATGTTAATTATTCATAATAAATAAGTTAATATTACACAAGGTATGTGTACAACTTTAAAAAAATTACATGAATAGTTTTGTAAAGCATTACTTGGATCTTTACCATAAGCTTTAAGTAAGCCATAGCAATACAGACGGATAGAAACATTTCTTCCCACACCTTCCATTTTCGTTGACCTCTGTTTTGTAGAATATTCATTTTGTTGAAATATATTAAAATATAATGTTTATCTTCATAATATTGATAAATATAACTCATTGAATGATTTTTTGTACTTAACTGCTAACGGACTTTTAGTTAGCTACTTTATAAATGCCTGTTTCAGAGAGCACAGAGATCTGTGAGAAACATCTGGCTGCTGAGCTCAGAATATCAAACAAGTTCTGCTACAACAAGCTCTAATCCCACGCCTTGCGTCACAGAGACCGAATCAAGCCAGCCACAGTCGAGCGAGTGCCTGCTTTTCTGCCGTACTTAAGAGGAGACACTGAAAAGATTGGATATATCTTAAAGAAGGCGTCTATCAAAACATTTGTTAAGCCTCCTAAGAAGATAAGTCAATTTGTGCCGCCTGTCAAGTGCAATATCTCTCTGCAAGATCCAGGAGTGTACAAGCTTTATTGTGAATGTAGGTAGGTAAAGATTTATTAGAACTGGGATAAAAGTACACATAATTGACGTGAAGCATCGCCGGTTGAAGAAGTCTGCAGTATGCGACCATGTGTTAGATTAATCTAACCATATATATCATTTGACAAACCACAAATCCTTGCCAAAACACCTATTCCTACCGAGGATGAAAGCGAGGCTATTAAAATAAAAAAACATCCTAATTTCAATAGAGGAGATGATTAGGTGTTGCTGCAACTGCTTTGGTTTTAATTATCAACAAATTTAAACCCAAGCATAAAACTACTGCTAGACCTCAAGATACCATAAGGGTATGTGTAAAACGGACAAATAAATAAAATACAGAAATGACGGATGGTCGGTGACCATGGATCCTGTAAAGTGTCTGAAATGTCAGGAAAATTGTAAACAAAATTAAACGCGATAAAATCCGTAGTCTTTTAAAAAACACAGAGAGAATTATTAAATGCTTTAAGGACATTTATTTTATGTCATGTTTATTTAAATTTAATTGATTCAAAGTTGCGTTCTACAGCCGATGGAATGAGGGTTTCGTTGAATTCTTATGCTTTCCAATACATTTTGCAAGTGATCATTAAAGTATGTAAATTCGCTCCGCTGCAACTTTAGCTCCATGAAAGGCAATCACGTCGCGCGGAAGCTTATTCATTGACGATACATGTTCTACGTCACGAGCTGAAATTAGCATGTCCTTCGATTTGGGTTTCATATGCAAATTTTTAGCTATATTTTAACTCTTACATAGTTAATATCTTTAATATGAATATCATTAACTACAAATATCTTTTACAATATTAATTGTGCAATTCAGTGTGCAAGTATTTCAGTGAATTTAGATAGACTTCATCATCATCATCAGCCTCTGTTCCTCCTCTGTTGGATAAAAGCCTCCCCTAATGCACGCCTTCTCCATGAGGCGATTTTTGGAGAGTATCCCACCACACTGGTCCAATGCGGATTAGGTAGACTGAATTTTTACATGCCCACATGATCTGACGCATGAATCTCCTTACTTTTTAGACACTTGGGTGATGGGCCCAAATTGTCCTAACCAACCAGAAAACAATTATAACACAAAGTTGTGTCCCCAGGATTTGAACCCATCGTGGGTTCAAATACTGTTAACTGCGGTTTATAAAGCAAGGGCCAATACCGCGCCAATATTGAGCCGGTTAGTCGGTCGGTTAACAAAGCTTACAAGGCGTTAATTTAAGTCGGCCGTCCTTTATTTAAGGACAATGTGGAAACAACGGCATAATTGAAGTTATATCAAATCATAATAATTCTTAAAACGTCATAGAAAAATAAATAAGTAAAAAAGAGCTACGTGAATTGGTTATTTGCGGACTTCATTTAAAATCTAATTATATCGTCTAGAATTCAGCAGAAAGTTATCTTCATCTTTTATGCAATCGCTAAGAGCGGAGTTGCATCACATTATATGGATATCCGATGAATCGCAAGATCTCCCAAGACAAATGATAATGAACTAAAAGAATATTCAATATTGGCGAATGAAACATCTCAAGGAATATTAAAAAGAATGCAACACACGTAAAATACTTACAAAAAACAATTAAAAATAGCTTTAAACTTATGACTATTTAATTATTCTCAACAATAAGCGGAATAAAGTTCTCAGTAATTTAAAAAAAAGTCTTAAAATATCTACCATAAACATTTAAAGAAAATACTTGCTCCTCCGAAGCCTAGTGGTATGGGCGTGTGATTTAGAAACCGGAGGACGTAGGTTCGAATCCTGCGGGGACTCAACAAATTTTCATTGCTTTTTCCTAGTCAACCGACTAGGTTTGGGCCGATCACCCAATTGTCTGAAAAATGATCCATGCGTCGGATGGGCATGTAAAAAATCGGACACCCACCAACCCGGATTGGACCAGCGTGGTGGGATACGGTGCAAAATCCCCCTAATTGCGAAGGCATTATGAGGGGAAGCCTATGTCCAGCTGTAGACTAACACCAGGCTGTTGATGATGACTTGCTATCATAATTATTTCTCTTAAAATATAAACAATAAAATGCTATTCATTAATCTTGCATTTTAATATTTTAATTGCATATTTAATTCATTCTAATTTCGGTCGGCCTCTAATTCATTCAGATTTACCAGAATAACGGTTTTTACGCAGACCGACCGACAGACGACGCTGGCATCTGACCCATGTATTCAAAGGACGAATTAGGTGTCACTAAATTTGAAGGCACTGAACTTCCTATAACGACTGCCAAAGATAGTCTTAACAGCCGGACTGACTTTTCACATGCCCCTCCGACGCATGAATCATCTTATTTTTCACACAATTGGCATTATACAAAGACTAATTAGTTGTTACTTATTAACTTCCATATCGGTTTTACATATTCGTGTGCATCGCCGCTATATTTACAGTGTCATTTAAATAAGTCTGTTTAATGACAGGGTAATGTCCTTTTAGTAATTTTTATGGTGAAATTTAATTAAGTTACGTAAAAAAAAATACACACGATTTCAAATTGCAATTTAAGTTATAAATTAATATACGATACAAATATTTTATATTAACAAGATGTACACTAATGTATATTAATGTACTTACTACAAATTATTATATGTAATTACTACAAATGTTGTGACTACAATGCAAAGTTTAAATTAATATAGTAAAAATTTCTTCAATTTAAATATCTCCGTTTTTTAGATTTTCGCAGTATGTTTTGCATTAGTTTATGCGCTGTTTTTGCAAGTATTGTTATAAATGTTTAACCCACATTAAAGAAATACGTTTAAGGCATTGAAAAAAATAAAGAAATACTTAATAAAATAACTGTCACCAGAGTAGATTTTTTAACAAATTTATAAATGTGCAATGCCATATATATATATATTTGGAAAATAATTACGTATTTGTACTAATTAGCTTGCAAAATAGTATTTTTTATAAACACAAGAAGGACCTGCTTCTAGTTGCGTTTTGTTTTTAAAGAGATATTAATACCATGCAACTTATAACTACTGCAGAAATTCTAACACAAGAATGATATTGCAAATATTATGCGATACAATTCATTGAACCGAGGGATTCTTCGTACATTGAATATGTATCAATTCAGGTTCATGTTACAGTTACGAAATAAAATTTAGAAAATGAACATAAATTTGTCAAATTTGTCTCAACAAGTTGCTAATCAATAAGTAAGGAAACTTGTATAGAAATAATAATGTTCTCCGAGTGAATTCCGAGTACGGCGGCAGATCTATACTTGTGATCAGCCAACCACGCAAGAGATATGTGCACAACTGCACGCGGAAACGTATTTTTTATGCTGTCATAGTCCGATAGGGCGCAAAACCGTCATGACCGGAGAGTCTCTGCAGGATTCGAACCTACAACCTCCAGTTTCTGAGAAGGAGGTGGTTAGTATATAAATATTGGAAGAGGGATTTTAAATCATTAGGATTTTTTGACACTTTACAACAAAAATGTGACTTTAGTTTTCGACGTAGCAAGTAATAAAAGTAGGACTGAATACGTTATGCATCCTTAATTTCCATATCAAAGCTTTAGCATACGACACACGCCTCGTTCATTAAGCTGAAGTATTAATGGAGGGAAAGGCTCAAAACATTCAAACAACACAAACTTTACGTGTTGCTCTACTAACTTGGATTATGAGAATGTATAAATTTTTAAGAATTACCTGATATTAAGTCATTTTTAGAAATGCATACGTTTTCATGTTATAGAAGGTCTAATAGTGTAAGAGCTAAGAAACTATTTAAATGTGTACTGCGTTATATAATTATTGAACCTAAGAATTGAATGGGATGAACAAGGGCTGAATTGTTATATAAATGTAATTTTATCGGCTTAAATAAACTCAATTCTTGCACATTTCAAAACATTCATACTAATAAATGTTTAACAAAAACTTATCACTTGCCTATGTCGCAAAGTAAATAGCATTTTCTTTTAATTTCTGCCACAGTTTTATTTTAAAATCTGAGAAAAGAAATCTGAAAAAGATGCTTGATTTCTATTGTATTATTTTCTGTGAGTATTCTTTTTGTTTAATACTGTATATAATAATTTTATTCATAGGATATTAAAAGTCCCTGGGTGTACCAGATTTTTTTGAAGGCAATATTTTTTTTCTGTAAAGTTTTTTTATTAGTACATTAAATGTTTAGTCAAGTTTTAATCCCAGACTTGCAATAAGAATGAATAGCTGTTTTTAAAAAGTTTTGAAGGATATTAAAACGAACACAACTTTACATAAGCTTTAGAGTAAACCGTTATTAGAGTATTTCTGTAAAAGAGTTTTTTTTTTATTCACTGTAAAGGACACAACACAAGGTTTTTTTATTGTTTATTTATATATTTTTTTGTTTTCTAGAGTGTTAAATTTATTTACAAAATCATTTTAGGCTAATAAAAAAATGAATTGTTTTAAATTAAGTTCGTAAGGATGAATAAGTACCTAACTAAAATTCCAAGTCCCTTTTTTAGAAGTGCTACTTTTAAATTTCAAATTGTTGCAGTTTTGTACGTCTTATAAATAAAATTTGTTAATCAAGTGATAGAATTGCTGTGGTTGTAAGTAATATTTTTTTTTAAATATGCTCAAAAAAAGTTAGGAATTCTTCACATGTTTTACTATTCTAAAAATAATATTAAAAAAATAAAAGAGAGGCGTGCTAGCAAAATGCAACTGATACGGTTTAAGTTTTCAGGAAAAACTTAAAATTTTTATTAAGATGAATTATATATTTTATTGATGAATAACAAAAGTTTATTACACAGCAACTATACGATTTATTACTCATCTTGCAATAATTTACATAAATTAAATAATTTTAAGTTTTGAATCTTACAGAAAAATCTTTTCTCTTAAATGTGCAAACGCGATGTTACATTATTCAGTTTAATTTTTGGTATACATTTTTATGTTTGGTCAGCGTGCAATACGTACTCATCATGCAATAATGTTACATAAATTTATGTATTATACATTTTGAAGGTTGCCAAAATATTTGCTTCTTAAAAATGAAAACACGATTTTATGTATTTCATTTTAAATTTGAATATACATTTTGATGAATTGCAAGAGTGGTATTTTTAAAAGTTATTGATTATATAAACAAGAAGTGTATTCTAATGTTTAAAATAAAATACGCTTCTATTTATCATTTATATGTTTAAGAGACAAAGACCTCTCTTTGCATTTAAATTACATTCTCAGGTACACAGATAAGTCGTAGTTTTAAGCTAAGACAGAGGAAATTAAAGCTTTAGTAAGCTTATTGAAGGTAATTTATTTGATTCCAAGGGCTAAGCACTGTAACTTCGCTTGTCCCTTTCATGGTTTAAGACATTACAGTAACCTGAAAGATAACTAACCTGATACAAATAAAATTTTTTAGGCGAGCTTGAATTACCGATGAGAACATAAGGTCCAAAAGTTGAAGATGGTGGTTTGAAGTATAAGTTGGTTAATGAAATTAGATTTTAGTGTTAGAAAAATTAAATGCTCAAAAAACTACATATTTATTGGGATTTTGAATTAAAATATGAGAAAATAAACAAAAGAGTCGCGCTAAAAAGATAGATTTGAAAATACGTGATTTCAGTTTTTTTGTAAATATAAACATGAATTGTTAGAATCGGAATATTGACTCGTTACAGTTTTAACATATAATATTTTAGCATTTTACTTAATTTTTAAATTAGTTCGTAGTATCTTCAATAATAATAAAATTAATAGCAACTTTTACTTTTAAAGAGAAATATGTTCAGAACCATAATTTTCTGCATAAACATTCACCTTAATAAATGTGGATCTGAAAATGTGTGTAATGCAAGGTGCATTTCCACTACATTTCCACTATGTCTTTACAAAGAAATGTCTTATTATTTTTAATGTTATCATAGGTACATTATTTACCACTTTACAAGGAATAATAACGGTATTACTTGTACAGTTGATTTTAAATATATTTAAATTTCTCTTCCTTATTCTTTATTTAAAAGAGTGACGAAGTTGAACAAAGTAGAGTAATTTCAATAATAGCCTACTTTGATCAAATAGCTACCGATAAGTTCATTGTCACTTCTTCCACAGCTGACACTTTTCAGTGTAATAAAACATCATTACCTTATAAGATATTAGCATCATTACGAGATGTGGCTACATGACAAACATCTTGGCACATTTCCTTTGCAGAACCCATTCGCCGACATCGACTTGAAAATTCACAGCCATTTGTTTTGATTAAACACGGAGAGCACTTTTGTTATAAAAAAAGTTGAGAACTTGCAATATCTCGGTTCTTTCTTGGAAAACTTTTACTTTTATTATTATGACTTTTACTAAGACTACTTTAAAATAAAGTAAATACCATTTTAATTAATACAATAAATAATAAAATTTTAATTTGTATTGTACTTTGGATTTATTTTTGTATTTAATTAATACAATAATGAACAGTCCTTAAAAGAGAAACCAGTAGCTAAGTACTTTTACTCGACTAAAAAATATGCTTTTGTACTTTTTCATAAAAAGCAGCGCTAGTCATTTGTTTATTTTAACCTATTTATTTTTACCGAATTTCGTATGTTTTATTCAGGATATATTCCCTGACTATTAAATTCGATAATTGACCTTTAGTAACGTGAGTTTGGTCTCTCTAAGAAATAAATTTAAGATCTTTTCTCAGCGGATAATAAACGATTAATGACAGAAGTAAGGTACATAATTAATCCAAAAATATTTTGAGCATTTTAGTTTGAATAGTTTTAATAATTGCTATTTTTTGTCGGTTATTATGATTTCGTCCACATTAATTAACGTGGAAGCAATATTGATGCACCATAACATAATCTGGGTTTTCTAATCATCATTATATAGGCAATTAATTAAATTTTTAATGCTGCAGTTTATCTTCGTTGACCAATACTTATTGTAGTACTTGTTGCTGTATAAATTTAACATTACCTGCTAAAAACGTGAGTGCATTCCCACTAACATACGATGGCGTTCACTCAGCTCAACGATAACGAAATTAATACTAAAGCGACTGATATATCTTACAGCAACGCATATGTATTGAACTTGTACTTTTTACCTATTTATTGTACCTCTATTTTATTATATCTACCCAAATATTCTTTTTATGTAGAAATTTTATTACAAATTTTCTTCTATGATATTCATCCTCCTGATCAAACATTTATCGACCGCAGATTTCTCATAATTTTACTTTGTCCTTTTAAGCTATATAATTTAATTTTATTTAACCATAAAAAGAGACCTATTTTCTAGCATACTTCATATTACAAAACCTTATTATTGATAAAGAAACCCTACCTAACTATAGCCCACTAAACAACTTTATGCAGACTGCCAACTACTCTCATTGCGTAAAATTTTTATACCTCACTGCATAATTCGTTACCATTGCTGTCTTAAATTCAGCCCGAAGCTTTACAAAATAAAAAGAAAAGCCAAATATATCTGCCCTAACATCAAATTTTGTACCATTTTTGCACACCGCTTTTATTTTTCTTTAGCGCCAAATTTGTACAATAGACTTCTTAAAAATTTAAATATTTTCCCTCTTAACAACTATGCCTGTAAAAAGGAAATATTTGAACACCTAATCTAGCTAAACTACCCTACTAACACATGTAGTACACTGTCCCAACATTACAAAACTTATATACATTCCAACGCTTTACCATATTTTAATTAAGTCAAATATACTCATCAATCCAACACATAAGGATCAGGAAATCATTGATACTGATCCCTGCAAGACAGGTTACAGACCTAGTGCAGGGTCATTGATCAAACGCAAATCAGGACCAAAATGTTTATTGCTCACTCAAATTAAACAACTTATACATGTTTTTATCGTATTGTACGTATCTTGTTGACTGTGTATTAATGCTGTACCTTTAGTTTAAATAAAGATGTTTATTATTATTATTATTTAATTTCGTTGCTTTATACTTTTTATTTACTATTTTTGCAAAATTCAAGGCGGTCTTCCTATTTGCTCGTTTGATCCTTGAAATGCCCTGTTTCTAGGTAAATGGTGAGTAGGAGAGCAGACTTTTTACACCTATCCGACGCATGGATCATCTTACTTTTCAGGCAATTGGGTGATCGGCCCAAAGTGCCCTAACCAACTAGGAAACAACAATGAAAAATTGACGAGCCCCCGCAGGATTCGAACCCACGACCTCCGGTTTCTAAAGCACACGCTCATACCACTAGGCTACGGAGGCAGTGATCCTGATTTGCGTTTGCTTCATAGCACTTGGAGTGGAGCAACAAGGTAAATTATATTAAAAAAATAATGAAACATAGCTCGAATTGAGTAAAATTTCTTTGAAGTTGACCAAATCAAAATGCAAATATCAAATAAGATTTCAATATCGAGCCAATATTACTAAAAAGAGTTACAAAGTTTAAAAAAATGGCTATATGCAAATCGTTTCTTCTGCACAACAGTACTCTCATTTAGCTTGTCGTTGAGACATAATGGCCTCCTCCAGATTCTTTTCTAGTTTTATTATAGGTGGCTAGCTTTTTTTTTTTTTTGTCTAACCATTTTCTTGGTGGTCTTCCTTTTTTTGTCTGTTTTGGTATATCCTAAAATGCTCCTTTCCATGCTTCTGTTGCAGATGACTAATTTTTGGGTGTCTCTTGATGTTGTTACCCAAGTTTCACATCGTATTGAATAATTTGCATTTTATTGTTAGGGGGTACTGTTCGTTTCTTATAATGCTTTTCATTGACTAGAAACTCATCTTAGTAGTTCAGTAGTTCTTGTTTCTATTTCTTGTTGGATTTGTTGTCTGAACGAACTTATTTGTCCTAAGTAAATGTATGATATTGCTTATTCCATTTGTTCCCTTTCCAATGTAACGGGAATCTCCAACTTATACGACATCATTTTTGTTTTCGATTTTTTCATGCCTAAACAATAAAGATAAATTGGAATCAAAATTCTTTATGCATTTCGCCTTTTCCTAAATAGTACAATAATTTTGTAGAAAAAATTAATTGTTTGTTTAATTAACCCAAATTATTTCAGAATAGATAAATTATAAAATATAATATCTTACTTTATATACGTCTCCTCGTTGATTCTATTATTTATAGTGCATAGGTGGACAAAACCCTCACATGCACAAAACCCCAAGTTATCAACAATTATGAGCGGGAAGTTCGAGTGTTTGTTGTTCCGTCAGTCGATGTCGTGGCTTAAGCTCCATATAGACTATTTGGCGCCCAACAAATATTGGCAGCCACACAATCCCATTGCCTTCTCTATACTTTCAGAGCTGAGTAATTCTTTTATAGTAATTCATTCGAACGCAACATTAAGGTTAAGACAATTTCTTCAAGGGGGTCACCCTCAAAGTTATGTATAGTTTACGGATTTTATTATATACTAGTTTAAGATCACAGTAAGATCTTTTACGGTTTAGGCAGCGTTTGTAATTTAATCGCACGTGGTCGTGATTTTTGGTCTTGTATTTTTTTTTTATTTTTCAAATATCTATTAAAATATTTATTCCAAAATTATAAAACATGGCAACAAGGTGAAGCTAATATTTATCATTAAAAAAATTAACAATATCAGAGCGCTAGGAGCGGATAAAATATGAGTGAAAACAAAACCATACGCTCAGAATGGTAGTACCTCCTTCTTATGGGAAGTCGGTCTTAAATAAAAGTAATTTAAAAGAAAAGTAGTAAAAATAAAAGGGAAATGTTTCGAATTTTTTTTTAACAAAAATTTTTAAGTAACTATAATTAAAGCAACAATTATATTTTATAATAGAGAAGGGACATTAACAAGAGCATCAAACAAGATTAAAATTCTTGGCAGTGTTGTTTGCCAAAACGCCTACACATATCAAGGATTTAAATTATGTAGCGTAACTCCTATTTAACAAATAAATTGAATAAACTCCTAAATAATAAACTTCAATTCATTGAAGTAAATTTTCTATTCTGTATTTTTTATATGAAAGTCATTTTATATGTAGGCGACTTGTCATATATCTTTAATTTTAATAAAATATTTAGTCACCGTTATAGTATACATATTAACAAGTTATCATTGTTTAAATGTATGTACCTTAAAACCCATTTTTAATCGACATCCTGCCTTTCTTTCCTTCTTTTTACATTGACGTGGATCTGGTCCATTGACACTTAATCTTAATAAACGAAGCACGTGACGCTTTGATATGGAAATAAAGGATAACAAATGTCGAATGCGAAGTAAAAAAAGTTGTGAACATATTTCAAATTATTTCTATTAAATTTAAAAATTAAAGTAAAAAGTTTTATGACAATGGTAAGTAGGATAGCAGAACTTTTACCTACCATCCATCTATGCGTCGGATAGGTGTAAAAGGTCGGTCCACCCACCAACCCGCATTGGACCAGCGTGGTGGGATACGGTCCAAAACCTAATTTAATAGCGTAAGATTGTGATTCTTGTTGCAGACATTTTCTTTATTTCCTAAACATCAACTGCACAATTTATCTCGATATTTATAAATAAAAAAATGGAATTCAATTAATGCTAATAACTATCTTTAAAAAAAAGAATTTTCAAAATCATAGCACTTCATCATCATCAGCCTCCGATAGTCTACTGCTGGACATAGGCCTCCCCTAATACACCCCTGTCCATTAGAGGGTTTTGGACCGTATTTCACTACGCTGGTCCAATGAGGGTTGGTGGGACAACAATGAAAATTTTGTTGAGCCCCCGCAGGATTCGAACCCACGACCTTCGGTTTCTAAAGCACACGCCCGTATAGGCTACTTTTTTTTTGGATTTCAGATATAACTTTATGTAGATAGGTAGATATTAGCGATTGTAATAAGTATAAGTTGAAAATATTATTTAGAATAAATGTAGAGAATATAGATATAATAGAATGATAACAAAAATCATTACATTTAAAGGCTGACTTACTTACTTCGTCCTAATAATTGATCCTTAGAATGCAATTTACCCTTTGGGTTGCGGAAGTCAGATGCCAGTCGTTCTGCGTAAAAACTGTTATTCAGGTAAATCTGAATCAATAGGGTCGGCTACTACCCTATGATAGCTTGGGAAAACGCGGGGAAAGATAGTAGAGAACATAAGTAGAGACGAGACTCAATTACGTATTGGGTCAATAGTCGCACCTGTCATCATTTAAAATTTTGCATAATATTTTCTGCAAAAATTTTTACTCGAAACCATTCTATACAAAAATGTAATCAATTATATAAAATTATATTACTTTCTCGTCTAATTTTTATACAAGCATAATGGTACGATTTTTTAAGGCCGCTATACGATTTTTTGTTATGTTATTAGTTACTTATATATTTTTAAGCAAGTTAAATCACAGTTTTATCAAAACTTAATAACTAATAAATCCTCAAAAACCACTTGTTAAATATCGGTAAACATGTGAAAAACATTCGCTTAGACAATATCGTGGCCCATTAGCCGCGTCCCGTCGAAGGTGCAATTAGCCGGGCGGGTGTTCCGCTTAAGATGGCGCGCCGCTTTTTGCCAGCAGCGGCTAATGAGCACCGCAATTTGCGCTCGCCGTACAGAGTCACGCGGCGGCAAACACTAGTTCGGACTTACGTTTAAATCTTTTTGTGGTTCACAATGCGACAGAGCTAAATGTGGAGAACTATTATTTTGTCGACCGTTCGATTTCGGTGTTTGAATTTTAAACTTTATTATTTATACTGATAATATTAAGAAAGACTTACTCAGTTCGGAGCTTATGTTTTTTTTTATATACGATACCTCGTTGCTCCGCTCCTAGAGCTCCGATTTTGATCAGTCTTTTTTTAAATGATATATATTATGTTCCCATTGGTCACATTTTTTAAAGTAATTTTGTGATCAATAGTGAAATAGATGTTTGAAAAATAAAAAAATTAGGGCACTTAAATTGACCATTTGAATTATTTTTTTAAAATGGCAATTAGGCATATTGAAATCTCATTCAAGGTAATACAATGTAACTTGACATAAAAGTTAGTATATTCAAAAAAGTCTTCAATTTATGAGCATGAGACATGTAATAGGCAACATTTTAATAAAAAACAATACCTTAAAAGATATCAGAGATTTAAAATGCGGTGACGGAAAACACGGGGTAGTTTTTTGCCGATGGCATATTGTTATACATGGCCAACTGCATAGGCAAAATCTTATAAAATGAAAGAAATTAATATGCGATTAAATTTGAAAAATTATTTTCTATCACTTTATATATATAGTATTCACGTGAAAAGCAAAAATGAATATGGTGAGGTATAAGTTGTTTTAATAGCATCATCATCTCCACCGTCTGTGTAAGTTCACTGGTGGCCTCTCCTCCTCGCCTGCTCCATTAGGGGGTTTTGGACCGTATCCCACCACGCTGGTCTTGTTTAATCGTATACTTTCTTAAATATATACATTCCTGCCAAATTCTTCGGCGAAATAACAATTTTGCGAAGAAACTTTACAACCACAAACATCTCGAATTTGCTGAACTTAAATTATGTTAGACCTTAATTAACGTAGTTTGAGAAAGTTTTGTAAGTTATGCAAAATATTTACGCTATGAAGTACTAGAATGTTATTCACATAATTTTATCAATTACAACTAACCAACGCATTAAAGCTATATTAAAATGTCCGATGTCAAATGTCATACAAGAAACGGAAATTATTTATCTGCTCTATCTAGATCATGGGATATCATCATCATCATCAGTCTGTGTCAGTCCACTGCTGGACATAGGCCTCCCCTTATGCACGCCACCGCTTCCGATCTTCAGCTATTCTCATCCAGTCCTGCCACTTTGCGAATGTCGTCACTCCATCTTGCCGCAGGGCGTCCTACACTACGTTTACCGAGCCTCGGTCCCCACTACAGAACTTTCCGACTACAGCGGTCGTCGCCGATATAAAATCACTCTGTCTTACACCTCTCTGCAATTGGATAGGCTTTGTACTACTGGATTGTACTCGGACGGACATCTTGGCTTTGCTGTACAAACACCTCAGAACCTCGATAGAATTTCGACAGTATCAAAGGCTTTCTCATAGTCTACAAACGACAAGCTAAAGGCACATTATACTCCTCGGTCTTCTGTTTAACCTGCCGGAGCGTAAATATGTTGGCTATGGTACTAAAGCCTTTTCGAAATCCAGCTTATTCGGGTGGCTGGAAGTCGTCTAGTCTGGAAGCGAGACGATTCAGGATAACTCTCGAGAACAAGACATAAACGCGGCTCAGGAGGCAAATCGGTTTATAGTTCTTCTAAAATTTTAAATTTCTGTCGCGCTTCTGGCGTAATACCATCCTGTAGGACGAAATTAGAGATCCTCTGAAGGACTACTAGTATCGGTTCTCCACCAGCTTTCTTCAGGTCTTAAATACAGAAATGATTATAAAATAATAAAAGTACGTTTATTTTATGGCCATGTTTCTTTAACTTATCATTAATATAAAGAATCGTTTTATACTCGTTAGAAGGAGTTTCGTTGGACATCTCTGCTTTTCAATACGTATTGCAAGTGATCATTAAAGTATGTAAATTCGCTCCGCTGCGACTTTAACTCCATGAAAGGCAATTACACGTCGCGCGGAAGCTTATTCATCGAAGATCTACGCCCGAGCTGAAATTAGCATGTCTTTTAATTTTGTTTTATCTTAATATTTTCATATGTTTTAGTTTCGTGAAACTGATTACCATTAGGCTACACAGTTAAGTTTAGAAAATTGAAATAGTGGGTTCAAATCCTGCAGGGACTCAATACCTTTTGATTGTTGTTACCCAGTTGGCTAGGGCAATGCGGGCCGATTACCCGATTGACTGTAAAGTAAGATGATCAATGCGACGGATGGGCATGTAAAAAAACCCCATGGAGAAGGCGTGCATTAGGGGAGTACTATGTCCAGCAGTGGACTATCACGAGCTGATGATGATGATTATTATTATTATATTTTAGTTTCCTACACATTAATGTATTGAGTATGAAGTATCATTAACCGCAAATTTATTTTAAGTTTATTACGAAACTATCAAAACTTTCGCGTGGATTAAACCGCTGTTTGGAGTGATCGTGGCAAACGGTCGCTTTAATTAAATTGACCGCTAATGAGAAAACTTTAGCAACCTAAATGTTAATTTTGCAATTCATCGATTCATCTAACCAACTTTGAAGCTTGGAGACGGATTTTCATAATGATAACAACAAGGATTTCAGTGAATTCAAATAGGCTTTACGTTAAAACGTATTAGGTGTTAATTTTCCTTTTCTTCCTTTGCTTACTGATATAATGGGAATAATTGCATAATTGAAGTCATATCAAATCATAATAAACCTTTGTACGTTAAAGAAAGTTAAATAAGTAAAGAAGAGCTTCTTTGAAATGGTTATTTGCGGATTAAAAGCTACATATATCGTCTTAAATGTCACAGGAATTTATTTTTATGTTTTATGAAATTGCTAGGAGCTGTATTGCATTGATCTTGGAGGAAATGGATATTCGATGAATTGCTAGATCTCGCCAGACAAATGATAATGAAGCAATAGATTATTCAATATTGCCCTATGAAATATCTCAAGGAATATTGAAAAAGGATTTTTGGAGAAAATTACTGACGTAAAAACTTACAAAAGACAATTAAAAATGCAAATTTTAACAAAAAAGAAGTACATAACTATTCTTTTTTGTTAACTATGAAGGTAGACACCCAGACTCTTGTCTATGGTAAGCTTCATCAAACACAGAGTTCCCGGGAAGATACCGTTCCCAAGAAATAGGTGACTAACACTTTTTGGTATGTGTTTTTTGTGTCTCCAAAGGATCGTCAACGATCGGTTTGTGAACCGAAAAGGAAAAAAAACGTTTCCCACAAATTGGGTATCTTTTTTATTCAGGAAGTTGGTCAAAATAGTATAAAACTTAGGACTGCTTATAAATTAACTATTAAATACTTACTAAAATTATGAAAAAAATCTTGCAAAATCTTCTATGAGCATTTAAATTCAATAATGACTATCTTTATTATTGTTAATAAAATATTAAAAATACAAAGCTATTCATAAATAATAAATCTTTTTTTTTAATAATATTATTGAGTGTTTATTTCTTTAAAGTTATTAAGAACCATTTATACAAACACTATTTACTTATTATTTTTAAATTTGCATATCACTTTTTTTTATTTTCATGTGCATCGCCGTAATATTTATAAAATAATTGAAAGATACCTGTTTAATTACCGGGACTAAAATTACCTTTTTATTTATTTTAGGTAGTAATAGAGGTTTTATATGACAAAGTTTTTTTATATGCAACAACAGTAAGTAATTGCTAAAAAAAATACTAAAACGTTACTTTAAATACCGATAGTAATAAAATCTTTAATTGAAATAACTCCGCGTTTTAGGTAAATGGATACAGACGTTTCGATTAGTTTATTCTTTGCATTGCAAGTCTAGTTTTAAATACATCGAAGCAATATTTTGAGGATATTTTAAAGAAATAAAGCAATTCTCAATAAAACAACTGTCACCATAAAAACTTTTATTGACATGGGTGAATTTATAAATAGGTACTGCGTATACATAATTTTGTAATGTATTTATGTATATTTATTATCAAATAGACATATTTTTGAAATTAATTACGCACTTGTTCTTGTTAGCTTGGAAAATTCAAATTAGTACATTTTTATAAACACAAGCAGGTTCAAGTTTAATTTTATCATCAGCTGTGTAAGTCCACTGCTGGACATAGGCCTTCACTGACCCGAGCGTTTTTATTGCCTAATGAATATGTAAAAAATTTAACGCGGATACCTCGTTACTGCTACGAAATAAATCGTAAAATAAGTCGCTAATCAATATGTACGGAAACTTGTATAGTAATAATAATGTCCTCCTAGATGATTCCGAGTATGGCGGGCCATCTATATTAGAGAACAACCAACTTCATAGGAGAAATTATAGTAGTATAGTATAGTAGTTAAAGTAGTAATAGCACAAGTGTACTCGCTAACACATTACTATATACTCTCATAGTCCAATAAGAATCGGAAATCTGACATGACCTCCGGTTTTTACGAAGTCGGTTAGCATTCAAATATCTGAAGAGGGATATTAAATCATTAAGGCTTTTGTAAATATATTAAAACCAAAACGTAGTTTTTGTTTTGGGTAACACGTAATAAGGCAGGACCAAATACGTAATGCATCCTTAATTTCCATATCAAAGTTTTAGCATACGACACACGCCTCGTTCATTAAGCTGAAGTATTAATGGAGGGAAAGGCTCAAAACATTCAAACAACACAATCTTTACGTGTTGCTCTACTTACTAGGATTATAAGAATGTATAAATTATGAAGGATTTACCTAATATTCATTATAATTCTTAGAAATAGGCGCACCTTAAACGTGTGCTACTTAGTATAAGTAGTAAATGGACACGTATAATTAATAATATAGATATTGAACGTAATAAATTAATGGAATGAACTAGGGAATGAATTTCGTCTGGTTAAATAAACTGAAGTCTTGAAAACTTTCATACCAATAAGTGTGTAACAAAAACGTATCACTTGCCTTTGTTGCAAACAAAATAGCGTATACAATTTTGTTAAAGAAGGCGAGGAAAAGTAATCTGTAGACGCATTAACTTCTATTGTATTATTTCGTGTAAGTTTGCTTTTTGTTTAAATACTGTTTGAAATATTTGAATTGTAAGGCAGTTTTTAGAAGCTATGTTTGATTATTGTTATTTGTTCATCATCATCATCAGCCCTTGTTAGTCCACTGTTGTATAGGGATGTATTAGGGGAGGCCTATGCCCAACAGTGAACTATCACAGGCTGATAATGATGGTTAGCTGTCGTACTTCTAAACTTTTCTCACGAATAGTTTTAAAACATGTATCGCAAGATCATGTTTTAAAACTATTCTTGAGAAAAGTTTAGAATTTATGTCACAGATTTTTATTTTTCTAAAAACGAATTTAGTAAAATGCAATTGATACGGTCTACGAGGTATCGAACTGAAATATTATTATAATATAAGTTTTACTAAATTAACTTAAAATCTTTATTGATATGAATTATTATTAGATAATATTACGATAAGAAAAACTCAAAGCAGCTGAATTTATTACTCATCATGCCAAAATGTTACAGTTTTAAAGCAAGCCAAAAATTTTTGCCTTAAAAAATGCAAACACGATTTTACGATTTTCAGTTTAATTTTTGGTATACATTTTGATGGATGGTATACGTGATATTTGAAATAGTTATTGATTATAAAAACAAGCGTGTATTAAAAAAACTTTATTTCCCATAATTAAGAGAGGGGACGTCTTTTTTTAAAATACATTATAGAAAGAGAAAGTCGGTTTAAGAAGGAGGTAATTAGGCTTCTGGTTTTTAAGACTAAACACTGTTAGTTCGCTTATCCTTTTTACGGCTTTAAGGTATTTTATAAGTCTGTAATTAATTGACATAATACAAATAAAATTTTATTAGGTCATATTTTTTATTATTTTATTATTATCATAGGTATATTCTTTACCATTTTGTAAACCTCTATTACGGTTTTTATAGTAGGGGAGAAGAGTACTAGTTGTCACAAAATTGATATAAACCCTTCCGAAAGTAACTAAAACCTTTATTTAAATGTTTAGTTTAATTTTGGGTCCATAAGTCTTTTTTTTGCAAAAAATCAAAAATCAACTTAATTAATAAATTAATCAGTGTGACAACTTACCCCTGGGGGATGGTTACAAAAATACTATGTTGTCACACCTGTCCTTCATCATCTGAAGCCAGTTTGGGCAGCACCCAAAACATATTTTACATGTTTACCCAGAGGTACCAAGCCCACTGGACCCATTCTTATTTTGTTTGTGGCTGATCAAGGGTCCGAAACAAATCAAATATTATTCTTCGAATCGCGTCTCTCCTCTGAGGCCTTTTTTTTTTTTTAAGGTATCTTTTTTTTGTTTTATTTTTTTGATTTCCAAGAATTTTGATCATATTCAGTTCAGACAATTAGTTTTTTCTTCAATTTAAATGTTTTTTGACGGTTTTAGGAAATGGTCTTATATTTCCGGATATCAGAGCACGGTTTTACGTGCAATCAAAGTGGCATCCAATCGGATTATAGTCCTAGGGAAGTTTCTACTAGTTCCTGGAGTTGGATATGAGGTATTGTGTTTCGGTTTTGATTGCCCTATTTGAATCTAGAATCATGTTGCTGTCATGTTCATTAGACACGTCTATTTCTGGGCGCTCTCAGATGTTTGGCCTCGATCAGTTTTCTTTTACAGTTGTAGGCATGATTATTGTGTCTAAAAGTAAAAAAATACAAATGCGCTTTCATTTAAATTAATTTTTCAATGGGTTATTGTCACAGTGCCATCTTTTAGTACAGAAAACGCAACTCAGGAAACATTCTCGACAATCAAAACAAAACAAAATAACTATTAAAAATTTTTATTCAATGAATCATTTTATTTGGCAAAAGAGTTTGTTTTGTGGAAAAACTATAGATAGAAAATTCATTAAACATTCAATTTTTTGTTTTTTTACCCTCAGTCTGGTCGGCCGCCATGACACTTTTCTGGGTTGGTAGCACTGAGGTGTGTTCAAACAGTAACTATAGTTCCAACAAAACTTGACAGTCCAGAGATATTTGGGAAACAACGTACTTTGGACAAATTACATTTTTAAATTATTTAAACTTTTTAATTTAACTCTTTTTTACGAATTAAAAGAAGGAGAATTAAAAAGATTTTCAAAAAGCCTATTTAATTTAAATTTTCCAATGTTAGTTATTTACTTTTCCCTGAAATTTTGGGTATAATAAAACATTATTCTGATTGGCTACAGACCAAATCTGGCCATTTTCGACCCAGGAGACGCTTAAATTTAAAATTTTTCATTAAACACGGGGTTTTTTTAAAAAATTTACCTAAAAGGTTTTCTTTTCTTAAAATTTTTTTTTAATAAAATTTTATTTTATTATTAAAAATATTAAAATATATATAAAAAAAGGAAGTCTTTAAAATTAAATATAAAAATTTTTGGTTTTTAATTAAAAAATAAGTAAAAGCAAAAATCCGGCTAAAGTTCTTTTACGCTTTAATAAAAAAATGTTTTTTTTTAAAGCGAGTATTTTTATTTCATTTTTTTATAATTTCTTATTTTATTAGAAACCCTACAAATTTTCTTAAAGATTTTAATTGATTTTCCCTTAAAAAGGTTTTAAAACCTTTTTCGGGGAGAATAAAATTTTAATTCAAATTAAAAAAAATATTTTGGGTATTTTATTTGTAGTTTTATGTTAAAATATTTTTTTCTTTTATATTTATATTTTAATTAAGTGAAACAAATTTTGTCCCTACAATAAAAAAATTCTATGTACAACCTTCCACCAACAAAGGGAGGTTCACCAAGGTTTTTTTTTAAAAAAAATTTAATTTTGTATTAAGAGGAAAGGAGGAAAAAAATTTAGGGTTTGAGAAAAAAAATATAAAGGATTTTAATTTTATATAAACCAAGGAACTCTTTAAAATTTTTTTAACTTAATTGGTTTTTTAAAGGGAAAAATAATATTAAAAAATTTATGGGATTTTAAAATTTTGTTCCCAGTTTCAAATTTCCCTTTTCATGTACTTTTACCAAGCCCAAATTTGAAACGTGGGAATTTTGTAAAATAAAGAAAAACTAAAAAGTATTTTTTAAAAATTTTTTTTTTAATTTTTAAAAATTTTTTTTTTAATTTTATTTTGAAAAATACCTTTTAAATTTTTATCTTTTTTTTAGGCCCAAAGGGATTTTAAAATTTTTATAACATTAAAAAAACTTTTTTGGGCATATAACCAAAAATTAATTTTTAATTTTGTAATATTTTTATTTTTTTTGAAAAAAAAGGGGTATTCTTTCCGTTTTCAATATTTTCAAAATAGTTTGAAATTCATAACCATTACTTTGATTGAAGGGGAAGGTTTCCAAACCCAATTGAACCATTAACATCCGGGATCACCTTTTCATTGATTGGTTAATGGGATGGTCAACTCTTAAAAAAGGGAGAAAGACCAGTGATTAAAATAGTTTTATTAAATTATTTAAACAAAACGGTATGTTTTAAATAATTACAAACATTTTTTAAAATTGGGTATTTGTGCTTTAAAATTTATGTTTTCTTGTAAAATAAATAATTTCAGTTAGCAAGTTTTACAATTTTCCAGAAGAATTTTTCAAACCAAAATTTAAAGATTATGTTTTTTAAAATCTATTACCCTTTAACAACTTAAATTTAAAAACCCCTTTTTATTAAATTGTTAAAAGTTGGTGTGAAATTACGGGTTAAAATTCCTGGGTTTCCCAAACAAAAAAATTTTATTTTTTTAAAGTTTTAAAGGCCCAAACAGTTATCTTTTTCATAAAGAACCATAATAATAATCTCTTTTTTCCTAGACGGCAATTCATAACCCACGATTAATGTAAAGTTTAACTTTACAATAATCGTCATATCCTAACATATCCTAACTTTGTAAATGATCAATCATTTTGGTACATAACTTTGAACCACAGTTCAAGAAATTATCTTAACACCAATGATACGTTCGAATGGATTACTATAAAGCAATCACTCAGCTCTGGAAGTATAGAGAAGGCGATGGGATTGTGTCGATTGTCTTTATGGAGCTTAAGCTATGACATCGACGGACGTCCTCTCATAATTATTAAATCCATCGGGTATTGTGTATATGATAGTGTCTACCTATGCTATAATAGAATCAAGGAAAAGACGTATCTAAAGTAAGATTTTATTATTTATTGCTTTATTTAACGATATAATGTTCATTAAACAAACACTGATGATGATGAACATTATTCATTAAACAAACAGCACTGCCTCCGTAGCCTAGTGGTATGGGCGTTTGCTTTATAAACCGGAGGTGGGTTGGGACTCAACAAATTTTCATTGTTGTTTTCTAGTTGGTTAGGGCAATTTGGGCCGAACACCCAATTGTCTGAAAAGTAAGATGATCCATGTTTGCATGGGCATGTAAAATCGGTCACTAACCAACCCGCATTGGACCAGCGTGGTAGGATACGGTCCAAAAACCCCCTAATGGATAGGGATGTGTTAGGGGAGGCCTATGTCCAGCAGTGGACTATTACAGGCTGATGATGTATGATGTATGTATGTAAACAAACTGTTAATTTTCGCCACAAAAACTATTGAACAATTTTGGAAAAGGCGAAATCCATAAAGAATTTTAATTTCCATTTATCTTTATTTGCTTAAATATGGTACATTTACATTTCGACCAACTTCCCAAAAAACAGTTACTCAATTCGGAGCGTATTTTTCTTTTTTCTTTTCAAATTTACCCCGTTGCTCTACTCCTAGTGCTCGGATTTTGTCAACTTTTTTTAAAGGAAGGAAGGATGTCCCATTTTTAAAATATTGTGATAAATTTTTTAATAGATATTTTGAAACTTAAGAAAGTTTCTGAAACAAGATTTTTTTTCGTTAAAATTTCAATTGTTGTGCGTGTTTGCAATGAACTCAAAACCAACTTCGCCAAATTTGAAAAGTCTTTCCAATTAGACCTCCGTTCACCATGAGTAACACAGGTTTATTTTTATCCTATAAAAATTTAAAATAACATGTTCCGAGAAGAACTAGATTACCGTAAATGAGCTTTAAACATGCCTAATTGCAATTTTTTAAAATTGCAAATAAATTAAAATCGTTATTGTGGTTTCTGGACGGACTGCTAGTGGCTAATAAAGTATTTACTTTTGTCAGTGATTTTGTACTTTGAATATGACAAATATCAAGGTATTCGACTCGCCTGGCGCAGTGGTAAGTGACCCTGACTGGGTGTGGGTTCGATTTCCACCATGAGAATAATAATGTGTGATGAGCATAGTGTTTTTCTCATGTCTGGTTGTTTGTATCTGTATATTTTGTAGTTATTTACAAAATAAAAGCAAGTCCATGCAATTATCGAGTTTCCATGGCACAAGATTTGCTTAGTTTGGGGCTAGATAATATTGTGTGAACCGTCCAGAAACATTATTATTAAATATGATTATGTAAATAACACGTGCTGCTATCAAAAACCGTCGCTCAACATAGCGAAAAAAATACAGTTATTCAATTATAGCAAAATTAATTTTTTGCTATGTTACTATCTGTTCGTTTGATTACTGTTTGACACTTGAAGCAAAGCGAAATATTTAGCAGCTTATTTAGCTTAGATAATTAATTCTATAATTTTTTCATTTTCCACTGTCGTTTTGAATATAAATATCATTTTAATTATGTTATCGAAAGTTATCTAAAAAAATTGAAGATTATTCTTAAATCTTGTATTACAAATGTATTTGAATATACAAAAAAATTGTGTTAGTAAATTTTTACAATATGCGAGTGTACCTTACCCAAAAACTGACACCTTGAAGTTACCTATAATCAAGTGACTATTGTATTCACGATATTAATTTTTACAAGCGTAAAATAAGTCAAAAGATAATTTTTTCCAAAGATTTTTTGTTCTTACGCCAAGAAAGTACCACTTTTAACGCGCGTACATCAGGACAAACGTAGTTTTTATATGAGAAATAGGGATGTAGCTAGGTGAAAAGATTGCAGCTGAGGCTGACTCAAATAAAGTCATCAGACTGCAGCCAGCTGATCCCGACGATTGTAAAAACGTAACGCTTTTTCCGTTGAAATTATACTTACACATATGCGCTTCTGATGAATCACATGGGCAATAGTCACAATATGAAATAAAGTGATACTTGGTGCTTAAATCGATACATTGAAGTCCTTAAATCCCTTTGTAATGCATAATCGTTCTGTTCATTGTACAAAGTGGCAAAGAATTATTGAGTCATTTTAAAGTTATATTTACTATATTAAAACAGTGCATTTTAATACGAATACTGTACAGGTTATATTATAAAATGCATGAAATTAAAATGCGATTAAATCTATGGAGTAATTTTTTATCAATAAATATACAGTATTCGCGTGAGCAACAAAAACAAATATGGTATGAAATTACTTTTAATCTTATACCAAATTCCTCTGCGAAATAACAATTATGCGAAGAAACTTTTCACCCGCAAACATCTAGAATTTGCCGAACCTAAATTATGTTACACCTTAATAATATGGTTTAAGAAAGTGTCGGTGCATTATGCAAAATATTTACGCTATCAAGGACTAGAATGTTACATGTTGTATGTAGTTATCGAAATCCAAATAATTTTATCAACATCCAATGCAACTAAACAATGCATTAATAGCTATATCAGACTTGGCACGTTTTTTATTATCTAGAAATAGGGTAAAGGTATCCCTGCAGTATCATAATTTTTAGTAGTAATGTGCGATAAAAGAAATATTAAATGATGGCTATATGCAATACGTAAAAGACCTCCGAGTGACTCGCTGCAGCGTTGACTTCTCAAGATGAAAAATTATTGACTACAATTCTCAAAACCTAATACTTTCTATCAGTGTCTTGATCCCAAATAGAAAATGACCAATGTCAAACGTCATAGACGGAACGAGAGCTTTTTTATCTGCTGTATCTAGATTAGGCATCTAAAAGTTAAATCTAAGGTTGCATATTTTTTGACGATTACCCATTCGTGTGATTGCTCAATGTCGCCACCTTCTAAATTCAAATATCTCTATTCAATATAGAAGTTTACACTTGGTTATTGATTGTTTAACACGCTACCACCAGCTCGGAAAAGGATGCCTGAGACCAAAAATAACAAATAATTTTAACGCATAACATATTATGCGATATTAAAACAAAATCTGTAGCGAGTATTCCATTACCAGGCCGTGTTATCATTTAAACATTCATGGTATTGTAATAGTTTTGAACACAGAAACGTTTCTTGACCACCTTTTTAAATTTATTAATAGTTAAATTCTAAACGTTTACTGGGATTTTGTTGTAAAAAAAGTATCATTGTCCTATAAAAGTCTTACTTATTTTTGAAAGAAATGTTGGTGGTATCTCTATCGGCGTAAACTTAACAAATAAATGTTGTGTATTTCATACGTTATTATTTATTAATTTGCTTACCCAGGATTTTGCGTTTACATTGCCTAAGACCAACAATATTATGATATTAGTATAAAAAACTGTCAAATTCCTTAATAATTTGAAGTCAGAATACATTACACTTACGAGTAAAAGTTCGTGCAGACCATTTGGCGTCGAAGAAATGTTAGCAACACCGCAAACGATACTGCGTTTAATGTTCTATACAAAGAAAACCTAACAAAGAAGAAAATAGAATCTCTTTTCTTTTGATATCAAGCATATAACAGCATGCGATGTGTTGAGACGATCGCTTAAAATTAAAAGCTTTAATATTATATAACAATTAACTAAATTAAAACATAAATACCCTAGTATTGCTCCTGGCACATTACAGATCAATCTCGATATGGACGACGTCGAGGAACTCGAGCGAGTATTAGAAATTCTTTGAGACGAGGGCGCCAAACTCTGCAGTCTGCGACATACGGGCAAAAAGTCTGAACTTTCGGGAAGACACTGGATCGCATAGAGTAGCGACGTAATGATCCAACCGTCATTTCGTTAGACCAGCGGGATCTTAACTAGACCATCTCCAAACTAGTAAGGCGCGACCTCGTCACTTCAACACGCTCTATTTACAAAGAACTATTGAGCAAAATCAGAGGTCCATAGTCTTTGTACAACTTGGAAGAAGCCATCTAACGAAGGCGACCAACGAAAACAAAGAAGTCGTCGCTGTGGGACTAGTGGTTCTCTTAGAGGTAAAAAGCTTTTACAGTCGGTTGGGAAGGATTCTCTAGCCACTCCAATAGCAACTTAAAAGTGGAAAAGCGTCAGCAGAGACGGAGTCACGACGGAACTACTGAAAGCCGCTGGTAAACCGGTACTGAAGAGACTCCGTTGTATATTTAACTCTGCGCTTCTTTACGGAAGAACTCTTGAGGCATGGCACGGGAGGTTTGGCCTGTTTTACAATCCTGGGTCTTGTCTATAAGTTGTTTTCAAGGATAATCTCGAATCATCGGGCGAGAAAACTCGACGAAGCGCAGCCTCGAGAACAGGCCGGGTTTCAGAGTGTATATAGCACCATAGATCAAATTCACTAAGTAAGGCAGGTTAAACAGAAAACACATGAGTATAACTAGCTACCGTGCATGGCATTTGTGGACTATCAGAAGTCTTCTGACTCTATCGAGTCCTGGTTTTTGTATGTCATGCCACTATGTCTGTCGTAGACCAACGTGGGCAGACTGAGCCTATCCCCTGCACCGGGGTGTGAGATTAGGAGGCACAATGTATCAGAAACTGTTCTCCGCCACATTGGAGGATATGTGTTTGGACGCTTAACTGGAAAGGACACGTCAGAAAGGTGAAAAGCGAGTACCTCTCACATCTGCGATTTTCAGACGATATCGTCATCAAGACCGCAAATGACCTACAGAAAATGGTGCAAAGGCTTGCTAAGCCTTCTGCGCGCATGGGTCTACGAATGAATTTGCCTAAAATCACGGTCATGTTCAACGAGCAAGTTGATCCGGGACCGATTACAATCGATGGTTTCGGTGTACATTTAACTAGGGCAAACGTTCGAACTAGGTTTTAACAATTTTGAGGGAGAGGCCAACAGAAGGATTCGGCTAGGCTGGATAGCTTTTCATAAGCTTCGTCATGATGATGATGATGATTATTAATAGTATACTCGTATTTTAGTTTTATACCACAAATATATTTTATAACATTTGGAGTGTTCGTTGCAAACAGTCGCTATAATTAAATTGACCGTTAATGAGAAAAGTTTAGCAATCTAAATGTTAATTTTCTAATGCATTGATTTATCTAACCAAATTTGAAACTTGGGGACGGATTTTCATAATGACAACAACATGTATTCGAGTGAATTTATATGGACATTACGTAAAAACATATTAGGTGTGAATCATCCTTTTCATCCTTTGCTTACTGACATAATAAGAACAATTGGATAATTAAAGTCAAAAAATTTTAAATCATACTAAACTATTGTACGTTAAAGAAAGATGAATAAGTAAAGAAGAGTACTTTGAAATGGTGACTTGCGTACTTCATTTAAAAGCTAGTTATATCGTCTTGAAACCAGCAGAAACTTTTATAGCGATTGAATAAATCTTTCTGTTTTATTCAATCGCTAGGAGCGGAGTTGTATTGCATTGATCTTTGAGTAAATGGATATTCGATGAATTGCAAGATCTCGCCCGACAAATGATAATGAACCAATAGAATATTCTATATTGGCAAATGAAATATCTTAAGGAATATTGAAAAAGATAATTCGGATTAAGTATGTAATATGGGAATATTACTGACGTAAAATTTACCATTAGACCAGCGTAGTGTGATACGGTCTAATACCCCTTAATTGATAGGGGTGTATTAGGGAAGGCCTATGCTCAGCAGTGGGATATTACAGGCTGATGATTATGATGATGTTTCCTAGTTGGTTAGGGAAATTTGGGCTGATCACCCAATTGTCTTAAAAGTAAGATGGTCCATGCGCCGGAGGGGCATGTAAAAGTTGGTCCACCTGCCCACCTGCATTGGACCAGCGTGGTAGGATATTAATTTTAGTACAAGCAACTGATACGGTCTATCAAGCATGGAACTGAAATATTATTATATTATAAGTTTTACTAGATTACCTTACAATTTTAATTAATTTCAATTGTAATTATATAATATCGCAATAAGACAAGTTTACACCACAACAGCTGAATTTTTTACTCATCATGCAATAATATTACACGTACTTAATTATAAATTTTAAGTTTTGAAGCTTGCCTAAATATTTGATTCTTAAAAAATGCAAATACAATTACACGTTTTTCAGTTTAATTTTTGGTATTTGTAATAGTTATTAATTATAAAAACAAAGCGTGTACTAAAAAAAACTTCTATTTACCATGTACATGCTTTAGAGACCAGGACGTCTCTTTGCATTTATATTACATTTATTTTTAGCTATTGAATTAAGTTTGTATGCTTATTTAAGGTAATACGTTTGATTCCAAGGGCTAAACACTGTTTCTTCGCTTGTCCCTTTTACGGCTTTAAGGCATTTCATTGGTCTGTTAGTTAATTGACATAATAAAATTTTAAAATGTGAAGTTTTTATGATTATTTTTAGAACATAATATGCTTTACCATTTTCCAAATTTTTATTACGGTTGTAATTGTACAGTTGATTTTAAACAATTTAAATTTCTTTTCCCTATTCTGTAAGAGTGACGAAGTTGAACAAAGTTGAGTAATTTCAATAATAGCCTACTTTGATCAAATTTCTATCGATAAGTTTATTGTCAGTTCTTCCACAGCTGACGCTTTTCAGTATAATAAAACATTATTAGCTTATAAAATATTAGCATCATTACGAGACGTGGCTACATGACAAACATCTTGGCACATTTCCTTTTTAGAGCCCATTTGCTGACATCGACTTGAAAATTCACAGTAATTTGTTTTGATGAAATACGGAGAGCACTTTTGTTATAAGAAAAATTTTACTTACAACATTTCGGTTTTTTTTTCGCAAACTTTCATTTTTATTATAATTGCCTTATGTTTACTATAAAAAGATATAAAGACTACTTTAAAATAAAATAAATAACATGCTGTGGTTTTGATTAATACAGCAAAGTGTCCTATATTGCGAAACTAGTAGCTTAGTTCTTCTAATTCGTTTATTGAAAAAAATGCTTTCGTACTTTCCCAATAAGAAAACGGCGCAGGTCAGTTCTTTATTTAATCAATTTCTTATGTTTTCTGACCTTTTCTTAGCGTACATTAAACAATTAATGACAAAAGTAAGGTACGTAATTAATCTAAAAATATTTTGAGTATTTTAGTTTAAAAACTTTATTGCTATTTTTTGGCGGTTATTTTGATTTCGTCCACATTAATTAACTTGCAAGAAATATTGATGGATCAAAACATAATCTGGGTTTTTTAATCACCATTGTATATCGAATTATTAAATTATAAATGCTGCAGTTTTTCTTCCTTGATCAATACTTACTGTGGTATTTGTTACAGTATAAATTTAACATTACCTGCTTAAACGTGAATGCATTCCCGGCTGACATACGATGGCGTTCACTCAGCCGTGCGTTTAGTTTGCGCAATGAATATGTATTACGTAGTGGATGTAAGAGGAGAGGAGTTATGTGATTCTAAAACAATTGACGCAATAAACATCGAACAAATTGTTATCGATGAACATAAGAATTTTACGATATTAATACTAAAGCGTGTAACATATTTTATTATCAACACATATGCATTGGACGTGTACGTCTAAACTTTTTACCTGTGTGTATATTAATTCCACCAAAAATTTCATAACTATTATGTTGGATAATTATAACAAGTTTCCTTTGATTTTCATCCTGATCAAACCGTCATTTTTTACAAGGTTGTACGAAGTTTTCTCCCAGTTTTACTTTGTTTCTTTAAGCTGCTAAGATAGACTGATTTTTTTAATTCAGCATTATATTAAGGTCATGTTGCAAAAATTTGTCTTTTAAATCCATTGCATTCTACTATTTATTTAGTATTTTTGCACAATTAAGTATACAAAGGCAGGCTTACTGCCTAAAGCATTAACAACTTTAGAGAGGTTATGAAAAATTTAGCGCACGCCTTAAAAAGAATATAAAGTAACAAAAAAATATATGACTTACTAATTTTCTTGTTAATCATTAGGCATTAGTATGATATTGAGCTCTGATTTAATGGACGTGTACTTATTTTTAAACTTCGGGGTAAACGAGACATCATGTGCCTCAGAATATATAGTATTTCAATCCTCCATTTTTTTTATAAGCAAGGAGCAGAGATCTATCTTGGGCTATTAAGTAAATGTTCTGCTATCCTAGTCACTATCTCCAATACATTAATGATATTTTAAATTTATAAAGTGTGAATAAAAATTATAAATAGGCAAACGACATTTATTACCATCCGTCCGCCAAAGTAATAAAGGTTGACGCAAATACAGTATGCAACCCTTGATTTCCATATCAAAGCTTTAAAACGCGTCACGCGCTTCTTTCATTAACATGAAGTATTAATGGTATAGATCAACAGCGATCTAACGAAAAAAAAATATGATGTCGCGTAAAACAGGGTTTTTAAATGTACATGCATTAAAACAATGATAATTGTAGATATTTTCGGTCGGTCAAAAAGTCGGTCCACCCCCCAACCCACATTGAACCAAACTTAGATTTGATCTTACTAAAGTCCTATGATAACTTGAATGTATTGAAATTGAAGAAATAATTTTTCTATTGATGTTTCAATATGGATGATGGTTATGCTCTAATTGCAACTTGTGTCCGCAAGAAATCGAACTAATGTGTATGGAACTGTGAAAATTCACACGGTATCTTACTAAACACAAATACTTAAGGTTTACTTTATAATATTGAGTACTCTCATAAAAAATTGACGCATTTCGAAGTATTATTTTTAATACTATACCATTTGTAACATATAAAACATAAAAAAACTGATGGTGAAGCTTATTTCCATTTATATAGCTGTTGGTATCATTATTGCTCGCAGATTTTCGGTTCACTACGACTTTAGTTGTATAAAAGGTAATAAAACTGTTTAAGGAAGCGAGTGCATTGATAGTACGAGCTCATACAAATCGTACATTCCCAACTGAAAGTAGCACGTCTATTGATGCATGTGAAAACTCGACCTGAATTCTTTATTACCGTTCGTTCATCATATTTTTAAAGCACAGAGTACTGCAATTGTGATTAAAAAGAGTTCATCCAAATAAACAATATCAAAGTTTTTTTTTGTTTTTTATCCTTAATGCAGATGATTTATTTTAACGTCATATTTTCATTTATCACCTGATTATTATTACATAAGCATCATGCTAAATTTATAATAGTTTTAAAAAGAATTATTAATCGTTTTCAATATTCTAATGATGAGGAGCACTAAAGCGATGAAATAATTTTGCTTAAATGGCCGCATCCTTATCTCTAACGTTAAACCTATATTGAGCACTCTTGTCCATACTAATATTACTAATGCGAAAGTAACTCTGACGTTTTGTTTTTACTGTCTGAACTATAAAACTGATTGCGATAAAGTTTGATAAATAATTAGAATAGACTCCAAGAATGGATAGCCTAATAATTTTTGCGATAAAAGTGGTCGAAAGGGTTAGAATATGAAAAAAAAACGTCTTTGATGGACATAAAACGATAAAATATCACGTCTAAATACACAAAACGAGCCAAATATGGTGTTTTATATCAATTTTGTGATTTGAAAATAAACAAAGTGAACCAGAGATTTACGAAAATTTTCACATAGAATTTCCAATGCGTAAATTCATCATCGTCGTAATTAGTGAATATAGCACGTGTTTCAACGGTAATGAATCTGTAATGACGATGAATACCCTGAATAAAACTTTGTGTCTATTGATAGAAACGTACAAATGAAAAACCTTATTTATATTATAGTTTATTTAATACATTTTATTTTAATACATCTCTGAATTCCACGCGGACGAAGTCGCGGATAACAGCAAAATCTTATGTATCTGACAAAAAGGATGATCATGATAGGTAAATCTGTGCTAATTTCAAACGCGAAGTATAAGAGGACCAGTTCGTGCTGAGCCTTCGCACAGTAAGGACCTCTCTCTCTCTGCGCTCCCGCAGATGCGTTATTCTCGCGTAAGCGTATTACAAGTTGAAGTAAAACAGTTGGCGTGACAGTGCTGCGTTAGGCTCAAGTGCCAGTGTAATTAGTGCTGTGTATAGTCCGGCAAACTTTAAAACCGAGTCTGACAGTTGCTGTCAGATATGTGTTAGTGTAGTAGTGCTCGCAGGCAGATTCCAGTACTGTAGTAAGTAAACACACGACACACAAAAGCCCACATGGCATTTAGCTTTAATATTAACTTGTGCTTGCAACGCATTAGGTGGCAGCTAGTACTCACCTAGCGCTCCTAAAGCGCTTACACTTGTGGTCTTTATAGGCACACACCTTCCCATAAGTGGGGAAGGCTAGATAAACTGTTCAGTATGCCGGCGGGGAACGCCCCATGGCTAACATGGATGAGTATGACCCCGCAAACTACCGTGAGCATATAGATGCGTATTTCCGCGCAACTGACCCCAATGGCTGGGCAAAAATCTCACGCCGGATACAGGCGCCCTCATAACCGAAGGCAAAGCCACCGCGTTCGCTGGCGGGCCGAAGAAATCGCCACAATGTCGCATTCTCGACACCCATCCGGAATCGTAGCCCGGTAATTACGCCTGCCCCGTGCAGCTATCTTTCTCGGATGCCAAGGACACAGCCGTGGCAGCCACCGCAAATGCTGCTATAGATGCAGACAACGAGGCTGACAGGGACTCGGACGGTTTCACTACCGTCCGTTCTAGGATAAAGGGCAAAAAACGACCAGCTTTCGAAAGCGAGAGTCGCGTTAATTCGCCGCGTTCGTCTCCAACCGCGACACTGGCTAAAAAGCCCGCGGCCGAGCTACACGCCACCCCCAATACATCGGAGGTTTTTATGCCCGAGTGTAAGGTCAAGGCTCCACCATCGGCCGTAATTCACGACAAGGGTCACTGGAGCCGTGTCTTCACTTGGCTATCGAAAGCCAAGATCTCTAACTTTAGGTCGGCAAACACGTGAATAGGCATCCGGTCAACGTAGAGACTTCGGTGATTTCACGACTACCAAAATACTCTACGCAAAATAAAATCACGTTTTATACTTTCGCTCTACGGAAGTCGCTTACTGCCGTCGTTATCGGGGAATTCTAAAGAACTGGATCTGGACGAGGTCAATGTGGACCTTAGAGACAGGATATCCGTCCACAGGGTGCGCCGTATGCGTCACCTGCGTTTTAGTTTCTGAAATGAACCTCCTTATGGTTGAGCTAGATCTTTCCCCCGAGGGAAAGTCCGTTTTTAATATAAGGTCAATCTCGTAAGTTAACCGGCTTGGGGGTCGAAACTCCTCGTAAGACCGGTCTAGTCGCGCAGTGTCACAACTGCCAACATTTCGGACACACTACGCGAAACTGCTTCGCTCGTGCGCGTTGTGCGCTGGTCAACATAGCACTCCGGAGTGCCCTAGGCCCAAAGATTCAGTCGAGCCACCCGCGTGCGCAAATTGCGATAACGTAGGTCACCCGGCTAGCTAGCTAGATAGGGGTTGCTCAAGAGCACCTAAAAGACATACTTCGGCCATCTGCCGCCCGTTCCGCGAATTCCGCGATCGAAAACAAGTTTATCCTGCACCTGCACCGGAAGTTCCGGAAGTGCATGGACAAAGCCTGTCAACAATTAAAAGCCGCCTGTGGCAGCAATTAATAAGGAACCGACCGGGTAAGTCCCACTATAGCGAGCAATAAACCCGCACCTACGCTTGCCGCGCAAAACGCGTCCATTCCGAGACCGCTCATGGCTTAGTGGAATTCCACGGAAGCCAATTGGGATGCAAATTAAAATCTCCTTCCTACGTGCAACGTCATGGCAATATGTAAATCCATTTTAACAGGGAAAATTGCAATTTCAACTTTTTGTTGTTTTGAGCTATATCGACTTCAGATTAGGTTCTTTTTCATTGTGGTTAAATTGCTTTATTTCTTGATTTTCGTGTTTTCAATAATAAATTGCGAAGTTTAGTTCTTGGGGAACATTTAAAACCGTTTTTTACTTGTTCATTTCAGTGTTCTGAGTTACCTTTGATGATGATGGTGATGATGATGAGTACTTACCATAAACTTTAATAGAATTTAAACGCTTATTATATCAAACTGTAACAGGAACTCTTTATTTTACAATTATTAAACAAGGAAATTTAAAGTAAAATAATGTAAAATTATGAAATACACTGAAAGAGCAAAGTATTGCGTACATGAAAACAATATTTTTTGGATGTTTAGTATAAATCCCGTTATAAATGAACATAAGATGAAATGGTTTAGGAGTGTTCAGAATAATGAAATATTAGTATATCAAATTGCGACCCTACAGAGCACAGTTTACATCGCTGTCATAGAAAAAATTCAAAAAATATAAAGCCGCTGAATTTTAACAAGAATGAGCGATTCAAAAGAAAGTTTAAACCTTCAGGCAGAAAAGCAAAATACAGTTTGTGAAGAATAAATATCTCAGTGAAAGTAAAGCCAAATATAAAAATATGATGACAATAGCAGATAAATTTTGATTGTCAACGAAACAATTTCTTCAAGATAAACAGAAAATAGAAAATTGGAGCAATTCTTCTCGTCTGAAAAACTTTCAGGTACAGAGAATACTTTTGCACTTAACTGAATTACAATATGAAATTAAATTAAAAAAAACTAGATGGACGTATTGCATTCAAAATTAGCGCCATCTAAAGTGAGTAGAAAAACTAGAACATTTAACGATGAAAAATCTCATAATTTCGGAATATATGTTAAAGCGTCATCATACCGTCGAGGAGAAATATTATTAAGAGAAAACAACAATAAAAATATTTAACAATACAAAATTTGGAAAACAGTTTAAGGGTCGGAACCAATTTATTTTTCTCGACGAGGATCTGACGACCGACGTCTTGGCGGAATAACAGACTTAGTACATACGGTTAAGAAAATTCATACCGTATAGGATTAAGACCAAACATCCACGGATTTTCCTACTCCAAGTGAATAAGTAGGTTTTGTACGTCAGATGGCAATCGGTACAGGACTAATAAATCCAAAACGCCAAATAATAAAGATAGACATGGCAAGGTTACCAAATATACCGAGGATAACGAATAGAGCGTCGCCGAAAACGACGCGCAGCACATCCCCAACATCTGAGAACAATATGCGAGGGCTTTGAGTCTCGAGCAACGACGTTAGTCCCAAATTGTAACAAAAGATCCGCTTCGCTTTGATAAACGTAGGAACACTAACTGGGAAATCTAAGGGAGCTGGCCTGCTCTTATAGGAAACTCAGCACTGCAATTTTCCATCCCCGGAAAAAGACCTAGAGGAAGACCGAAGACGAGGTGGAAAGATGTAGTGCTGAGGGACATGAGTGAATGTCAGGTTTCTAAAAGCCGACATCAGGGATAGAGCGAATTGGATGAGAAAAACATGGAAAGCTGACCCCACCACCATGTGGGATTCATAGCTAGGAAGAGAGAGAGAGATTAGTATATCAAATTTAGTTCATTGTCATAAAGGGTTATATTATGAATGAATACTTACTTTACACAGTTATATTGTCGGAAAGTGCATTAGGTAGTGCAATTGCCTGAGTTTTGTATTCGCCATTTCGTTTGAAATCACAAAGAGCTCTCTGATGTACAAGATGCGGAAGCAGATTGCATCTGATTTTCATTCCGATGCTAAGAATCTTGAATCGCGAATGCAATTCTAGTTTCTAGATTGTGTTCAGAATGGTTCTTTGTATAATATCTTAATATATATAAATCTCGTGTCCTGATGTTTGTGCGCGATGAAATCCTAAAATACTTAACCGGTTGTAAATATAGTTGCACACAATGTACAGTTTAATCCAACTTTAAAGATAGAATAACGTAAATCTTTATTTATAGTCCCAATATTGTTGTATTGCGATTTATTTTTATATTATGATTTATTGCAAAATGTTTGCGCTACAAAACGATTGTGACAGTTGATGACATCTATTCATTGCGTTGTGTGTGTCATTAGATGGCGCTGTTTTATAGTATTAACTTTTCGTTGATAATATGAGAATTGGGATAATAATAAGTAATTGCTTAAAATTAATTAGTTTTGGTCATTTAAATTTATAATTATTATTATCTATAGTTAAAAACAAAAATGCAACTTCATGACGCCGTTACCAAGCCATTAAATAAAAAAAATAATGAATAATATAATAATAGTAGCGTCCTAACATGCGCCAACAATATAAAATGTAAAAATTACAAATGAATTTATACAGAGCAAAATTAATAAAAGTGATGTTGTATCCCATATAAAGGTAATATTTTTATGTCATATTCAACGGCAGATACGATTGAAGGTACTATATATTCGTTATTCGTATTTTGTTTCCTTACGCTTGCGACGAATATGACAAACTTTTGTTCTTTGTTTTTAATAACCATGCTACTATAGTGCTCTATATCCATTCCAATTATAACAATTTTAATAGAAAAGTAAAAATTAAATAAACAACTATAATTTTTAAACGAACTCTTTTGTGTAGAATTTTGCAAGATATCAACAGATGGAACATTTTGATTAATCGTCTTCAGTCGATTTTTATACCACTCTATTTATCATTCTATTGAGGTATAACGGTAGCATCTATTCGAAATTTTTCTAATAAAACATGGTGGTCTTCATGACTGACATTTTCTTAGCATTTATCTTAAGCCCTCAAATTGTTTATTGCAATATAAATTAGGAAATCCTAGCCGCAGCAACGCGTGGCAGAATCGGCTAGTTAATTATAAAATTGTTCATTCCTGGTAAAGTAGCAAACTTGCGTGTGTTTCAACACAATAACCTACCCATTTACTTGTTTATGAAACTTGATTTTTTTTTTTTTTGAAACTAATCGGCAAAGACCTACCTTTGATCAGTAATGTTCGATTTTTTACGTCGTTTGAATGAAAGTTAAGTATGAAATAAATTAATTTTTTTTAGCAGTCGGGCAACCTGATGGGAAGTGGTGGACATAGGATGTTAAGTCTCGTTTACCCAGTAACAGTACGATCGCTACAGGTGCCTTCAAACCGGAACACAGCGTGTTTTCAGATTTTGCTTGCGGCAGAAATAGCACTGCGTGGTATCACACCACACGGTCTCCTGTAAAAAGGGGATCTACCACCGGTAATTTGATTTTATGGTTACAAAATACTTTGAATTTTATTACTTTATCTTACTGTAATGATCTCTTCAGTGTAATGTGACCTTTACTAAAAACATTAATTCATTTATTTTGATCTCAAAGCCATTTGATAAGATATGTGCGAAATCATTGGGACTCTTAATATGTAGTAAATTCACTATCATATTATAAATGAGCAACGACGAAAAAAAAAAATTAAAAGTTGTTACCGTAGCATATCCTACACTTTAGCACGTATACCTTACAAGTACAAATACCTTTTACAATGTATTAACAGTTTGGTATAAAATCTTGTGTTTTATAAAAGATTTTGTTAATCTTCGTAGTCTCGTTGTTGGAATAACAATTTTATTCGTAATTCTTATACTTATGTCATGCGTGTAGTAATTTTTTTACAATAATTTTTTGTTTTATTTGAAAACATTAACATTAAACAGTAACCTTGTTAAATCATAATTATAAACATTATTAATGATAATAAACAGCTAACTATTCGTCCACGCTAAAGCAATTGTCGGAATAACTTTGTAACGTAACGTATACTACGTCACATAACAAATGTTATGAAAGGAAGAACATATACAAAATCTTAATAATAGGAAACAATAATAATATTCGGGTGATAACTACGGCGACATCGGATCTATATTAACATCAGCCAATTACACAGTATACAAGTGTAAGCGTAAGCCCAGATGCACTTCTCCCTTTACTGTCAGAGTATGATAAGAAGGCAATCAGGTTATTCTGTATTTGTCACGCATTACCTTAACCAACTATAAAATAACGATAAAACTACTCAACTTCCCTTATAACTCGAATCCACAACCAGAGATTTCAAAAACGCGATCCCGTCTTACTAAGCTAATAGAGCAATAACAATCCTGCTGCCTTTACAAACTTTATTTCTGTATATCTGTTAGTTATAAAAGAAGAATGGCGGTAAGTCATAAAATCTATGCCACCTATCCGTGGATCACCACGAAATGGCAATTATTACACGATGTTATACTAATAGCATTTTAATTCGTGATTAACTTAGGTTTATTAAAATAAGTACAGTCTCCACTTCTGTACTGTAAATTTATGATCCGCTGTTCAAACTTTTAAAATAAAATGAAAGAAAAAAATTACACAAATTGCATTTTACAGGAATTTATAAACATTAAGCAAATACCCATTTTGAAAAGAAAAGTTCTATTAAATTGATAATTTTAATTTAGTTCTACAATAGGTGTAGAGCTAGGAGACTTCCACGGCGCCATAAATTCTCATTTGCTGAAATCGCATCTGTTAAAATAGTTTTCTCATTTGGTAGTTTCATCATTAATGGTAGTTTTCATTGGCCACGTCAGTGAGGACTGCAGAAGTTCATTAGTTGGATTACCTATCCAAGATAAAAGCAATCCGAAGTTCGGTATTAGCATTATAAGTTAATTGAAATAAAAATCTTACATCCTAATATATTTTTAATATAGATTTGGATTTGGGGAGTATATACTGTCAATGAAAAATACTACAATTTAACTTGTAATTCTGATTTGAATGTATTTATATTAGTTGAGACATGGACTCGATTAGCAAAGCACGATGTTATGTTTTATGTCTTTATATTAACGATACTATCAGAAACTCTTACATACCTTACATTATGCATTGTTAATAACTTCATGAATGCGATCTGATTTACGACTTTACCCCCAATTCATTCTTCTAGGCTTTCCTGGGTTTTTGTGTTTAACATTATAGTTATCAAGACGTAATTAAATTTTTCTATCAAATCATTCATAAAGCTTCTTATTTATAACAGATTTTCAAAAAAAATGTATTTAAATAAAATAAAAATTGATAAAATCATGACTGAGCTCAAACTTTAGTGACAATAAAAGATACTACATAACTGCCTGAAACTGATGTAATGGATTTGGAGCATATATGTACATATCTGTATGATATCGATATTATGAATTATCATCATCAGCCTTTGTTAGTCCACTGCTAGACATAGGCCTCTCCTAAGGCAAACCTTCTCCATTAGGGAACCGTATCCCACCACGCTGGTCCAATGCGGGTTGGTGTGTTGAATGACTTTTTACATGCCCATGCGACACTTGGATCATCTTACTTTTAAGAGAACTGGGTCATAGGACTAAATTCTCCTAACCAACCAGCAAAAAACAACAATAAGAAGTTGTTTCCTCACAGGATTCGAAACTACGACCTCCGGTTTATAAAGCAAGGGCCAATACCGCTAGGCTACTGAGGCGAAATATGAATAGTACACAGTAATCAATAAATGTAAACATAGTTGAAATACTTATAAAATTGTTCAACCACAATTCGCAAAATAAGGAAAGTGAGACCGTACTTTACGTGTATTTTAACTATATTATATGTCAAGGTACAATAATTTTTCACGTTTCACATAGCTTTTTACTATCTATGAAACATATAGCTAATGTTTTTTTTTATCAATAGTAAAACGCTTTCAATTAGTGAAAATTTTGCTCTCAATTAGTGAAAAGGAATATTAATGATAATAAATTTCTTATCTAACCATATAAAAAAAATCCTTTTATTGTCTTAACTTTTTAACATTACAATGATTATTTTATGATTTTCCTTATTAAAAATAATCTGCCCGATACAACGATATAACCTTTAAGTACTTTCGTGCAAACATAAAATGCGAAAATTTATACCGTCGTTTTGGTTTATACAACAATAATTTATCTTGCTTTAATTTCCTTTACGGGATGGCCCAATGCTTCGCTCGCATATTTGACGATTGTGTTTATTCATTGCTTACTTTCAGCATTTTATATTTTAAACAACAAAGAAAAAGTATTTCATTTATGAAGCGAGCGTTTGGAGAAAATGCAGGAGTTGAGAAATGTTACGTTTATCAATTTCACCATGCTGTAGCTTTTTTTTGAACAGGTTTCCTTTATTGTTCTTAAAAAACCATCTTTTTATGCCAAATGTGATTCGAATAATTGAAAACTGTTATTTGGGTTAACTTAAGATATAGAGGTTTATTTTGATTTACCTTGAATACCCAGTTTCGGTAAAAAGCATTGTTTACTAATATTTAAGCAAAATAATAGAAATTAAACCCAATTTCCTACTTCGGTTTCAGTGAAAGTATAAAGTTATTTATATTTATTATTTAATCTCTAGTTCTTAATAAAGACAACCTGTCTATAAATGTTATGATATTTAACATTAAAAAAAAAATCATAGTATTAATATAAAACATGTTGTTGGATCTGGACGAAAAATTTCGTAGTGCCATCTCTAAATGTCTATAAGCTGATGAATTTTTAGAAATTAGAAGCGGATTACATAATAACATATTTTGGATAAATTTTCACTATTTTTCATTTCTATTTAACATCTTTATATCATCCTCGGAATGTCGAAGCTTTGTGCCAAAGCCCCAGGAAAATCCGATATTAATATACCTCATTAATTAAGGGCTAAAAATAGCAAACAATGTCGCTCGGCAATTTATTTAATAATCTCGTTCATTAGGATGAAAACAGGGTGCATAAAATAAAAAACGCCGTCATACATTTCAGCTTTAAACAGATTCAATACAAATCTCAGTACCATTTTGAATATTTGCTAACAGTGTGAATGCCTAAGTAAAGAAAACAGAATTATATTATTAAATTCAGAAGCAAGAACAAAAACTAAATTCTTAACTCAATTAAACAACTATGAAGTTGCTTAAAATGTCTTAGTTTGATACTTTCTTAAGATAAAAATTATTATCACATATGACAAAACCTCATATAGTTACTAAAAACACAACTAATAATGTATTTTATGTGTTTAGGTACTACATGCAGTGTTTGTTAAAGCTGACTGTTACCGACAAGGTTTTAGTGGCCTAAAGCCAATATGGGCTGCCAATAACGGCTGATTAAGGATATAACTAGCTTTTACCTACAAAGTTTTCTTATATAAAACAAATTTCTCAATAGCTTATTAAGATGAAAGGCTTAAAGTTCTCACCGAAATTAGTCTATTTACATTTAAACATGACATGTAAACTTAAACTTAACGTTTAATGAATTGATCAAAAAGAAAGATTACGAGTTTAAACAACTCGTAATCTTTCTTTTTTTAGAGTTTAAGAAACAAGCTAGACAATGTTATTTAGGTTAACAACACAATTGTACAAATAATTCTGTTTTTTCAGTTATATCCTTGATAATAACAAATGAAATTCAAAACGGTAACGAGAACTCCATTTAACATTACTTTAATGTTATAAAATAAGGCTATTCTGACATCCTTATCCTTACTAACAGATTTTTATGCGCAAAGTTTCCGTTGATTAAACAATGACTAATTTCACTTCGTATACATTGTGCCCATATTTCATTGAAACAAGAAAATTGTCAGGTTTCTTGTTGACGCTGGATTGACTAGGTGTACGAACGGAATTGAATTCAAATGAACAGCCTGTATCGCTCATTATCAAGGGGTTGTCTATTATACGATAATGTTTTTGAATCATTATTCATAGGAATTAAGTTTTTTCTATTAATAAACTGATTGAAATGAAAAAGTTAACGATAGTTTTGTTTACACAATCCTATTTAAATTTTCATTCAAGGAGAATTTACAGTTTTATTGACTGCTAGTCTTAAATATTGACTAAGTAGTCAGTTACATGTTTTAACGAAATAATCCTTTTAACAATTGTTCGTATCAATTTAACATGCTCATGGAGAACATGCAGTCTTGATTATTGTGCTATAATAGTATTTTTACTTAGCGTAAAGTAAATGTATTGTTATGATCCAATATTCAGTATATTTAATTATTTTATACTAAAACATCACTTGATAATGGCCTAAATCAAGTGTTGACTGCCGAATCACGATGCAACAGCGTTAGTAATCTCCTTTCATATCATACATCTATCAGCCCAAAGTGTCGTCAACTGTTGAAGCATGGCTTGCCTTATTGCGATCTCGGACTGCCTGAATCCACTGACTTCCTGCAACGCCTTAGTACGATGCTGCCACTTTAGAACCTTTTTGCCCTAACCGTTGTCGGTTCAACGAGCTCTAAGGTACCAGTGCCTTATGTCCATCACTTGGCAAACTCTGATAGACGATGTAGCTCAACAGGTACCATTAGTTGCTTGCTTGCAGATGTCAGCGTAGCACTGACTACTTAGTAAATTCCGGGCAAACCCGAATTCCATACTGTTCTACTAAGCAATAGAAAGCTTGCATGGTCTAGAACGTAAGTAAAGGCTCATGTCTAACAGTCCGTAGTAAAGTCAATACACTTAACGGCAACACAATTGAGGCAAGACGAATCTTTCGATAGCCTCCTGCAAATCAAGGACCTTACCAGAGTTGGGCTTAGACCATCTCAGACTTCAAGTTAACTACCTAACACGACTACTACTAAACTTAGTATAAAACTAATTTTACTCCGTTGTTTGATATAAAGCATATAACAACAGCGATGGTCTAGAGAAAATCCTTAAAGATGAAAGTTTAATGTCATATACACAATAATCTAGTTGAAAGTAAAAACAGCCCACCATTTTCGAGATTTCGAACATCAAATTGCATGTGGAAACGTGACGAGAATCTTGTCTCGAATATTAGAAGGATCTTCGGAACCTTGTATGAAGAGCCGGGTCTTTAAACCTACTCTCCGAAACCTCCTTGAGATGCAACAGGCCTCTTACAGATGCTATTTAAAAGTGAAAAACGAGGTCAAAGTTTCGGACCTCCAGTCATGTCTATAATTTGAGGTCATCAGAATCTCTAACAAACTCGAAGCTGAGCTCAGAGAAAGCGGGTAGGTGTATGAGCACAAGATCTACATCACAAAGTTTGAGCAGTTGTCGAAGTCAGTATCTCCTACTACATCCATGGGTCGGATTGGAGGATACTCAAAGTATTAACCCTGAATAGTCTTTCGAGGATTTTCAGTCACATTGATAACTGGAAAAAGATCTAGAGTCAGACCGCCACGTACTGAAGGACATCGGTGAAACCGGCTACCTGACCAGGTAAGGACTCTACGTCTAATTTAACTCTGCCCTTCTGTCCGGGAAAACTCCTGAGGCATGGCACAGAGGTTTGGTAGTATTGTTATTTTTAAAAAGGTGGAACAAACGTATTGAAGAATTATCGGCCAATAACACTCCTCAGTCATGTCTATAAGTTGTTTTCGAGGTTCATCTAGAATCGTCGTGCAAAAAAACTCTACGAAGCGCAGCCTCGAGAACAGGCCGGGCGTCTGAGGCATTATAGCACCACAGAACACATCAACAAAGTGATGCAGGTTATTCAGAAAGTAACATAAGTATACTAGCCTCCATGTAGCATTTGTGGACTACCAGAAGGCTTTTGACTCCATCGAAATCTGGTCTTTCCTATAGTTCTTTCAGCGGTGCCACATTGATAGCCGATATATCAAGATGCTAAGACATCTGTAGAATGCCGCCACTATGTCTGTCACAGGCCGTAGCGGGCAGACTGAGCCTATCCCCCAGCATCAGGGTGTGAGACAAGGAGACATTATGTCTCCAAAATTGTTCTCCGCCGCGCTGGAGGATATGTTTTATTGGGAAGGGAGAGGACTTCGTAATTGTAAACCGCGAGTACATTTCACATCTGCAATTTGCGGACGATATCTTCATCATGGCAAAAACCGCAAAGGACCTGCAGAAAATGGTGCTGGATTAGTAAACTGTAGTGGCAGTGAGCCGGTCACATAAGCCGTAAAGCGGCACCAGCGGCAAGATGGAGTGACGTCATTCGCAGAGCGGCCGTTGTGGCTGTATGTGAATAGCCTAAAATTAGCGGTGACATGCATTAGGGGAGGCCTATGTTAAGTAATTGTAAAGTACAACAACACCTCAAAATACGAACGTACGACCTTTTGTTTCTGTAGAAAGCACATACGACTAGGCTACGGAACAATTCCACTTTATCGTGTACGCTATACAGATTTAAATAAGGTGTTGAATACAAAAAGAATTATTAAATGAGTAAATAACGAAAAGTACGTTTATTTTATGGTCATGATTCTTTGACTTATCATTGATCTAAAGAAGCGTTTTATACTCGGTGGAAGGAGTTTCGTTCAACATCTCTGCTTTTCAATACATATTGCAAGTGATCATAAAAGTATGTAAATTCGCTCCGCTGCGACTTTAGCTCCATGAAAGGCAATAACACGTCGCGCGCATATTCATCGACGATCCATGTTCCACGTTCCGAGTTCCGAGTTCAAATTGCTAATATTTTGCTATGTTTTAGTTTGGTAAAACACACGCTCTTGCCACTAGGCTAAGGTAGCAATTAGCGATTTAATAACTTTTCATTGTTGTTTCCTCGTTGGCTAGGGCGCGGCGGGTATGCGGGCAGATTACCCGATTGTCTGTAAAGTAAGATGATCCATGCGATGGATGGGCATGCAGATGAGAAGGCGTGCATCAGGGGAGGACTATGTCCAGCAGTGGACTATCACATGCGGATGATGATGATGATTTTTATATTATATTTTAGTTTTCTATAAATTTATGTATTTAGTATGAAGTATTGTTAACTACAAATATATTTTAAGTTTATTACGTGCACAAAATTTACGCGTGGATTAAACCGCTGTTTGAAGTCATCGTGGCAAGCGGTCGCTTTAATTAAATTGACCGCTAATGAGAAAACTTTAGCAATCTAAATGTTAATTTAGCAATGCATCGATTTATCTAACCGTCTTTGAAACTTAGGGACGGATTCTCATAATGATAACAACAAATATTCGACTGTATTTAGATAGACTTTACATAATGTATGAGGAGTATAAAAATGTATGAGGTGTTTTTATGTAAAATACAGTCTTTTTATTACACATTTTCCTTTTCATCCTTTGCTTACGATATAATATTATACGATTATGATATAATGGGAACAATTGCGTAATTGAATTCATATGAAATCATAATAAATTATTGTACGTTAATGAAAGATAACTAAGTAAAGAAAAGTACTTTTAAATGGTGATTTGCGGATTTCATTTAAAACCTAGCTATATCGTCTTGAATCAAGCAGAAACGTATTCCTTCTGTTTTATTCAATCGCTAGGAGCGGAGTTGTATTGCATTGATGTTTGAGTAAATGGGTATCCGATGAATCGCAAGATCTCTTCAGACAAATGATAATGAACCAATAGAATATTCAATTTTGGCAAATGAAATATCTGAAGGAATATTGACAAAGGATATTCCGATATAAATATGGGAATATCACTGAAGTAAAAACTTACAACAGACAATTAACAAATAAAATTTTAACAAAAAATATGACTAATTTCAAACAGTGTATAACTATTCTTTTTATGTAACTATGAAGGTATGCTTCCAGACTCTTGTCTATGCTAAGCTACATCTGACAAATAGTTCGCGGGAAGCTACCTTTTCTAAGAACTAGGTGACCAACACTTTTTGGTATGCATTTTTTGTGTCTCCTAAGAATCGTTGACGATCGGTTTGCGAGCCGAAAATGAAAAAAACGTTCCCTTCGAATTGGGTACCTTTTTATTTCAGGAAGTCGGTCAAAAATAGTATAAACCTTGACATATTTTTAGCAATAAGCAGTGTAAAATACGAAAATTAAAAAAATAAATCTTACAAAATCTTCTATAAACATTGAAATTCAATAATAACTATCTTTATTAATATTAATAAAATAGTAAAAATACAAAGAAAAGAAAATTTCAAATAGTATCATTTTGTAAACACAAGGAGGATCTGGTTTAAGTTGCGTTTCATTTTATCATCAGCCATTTAATCATTACACAGGTTGCACGGGCGCGTGGTCACTCAAGTTTCGTCAGCCAATTTTGATTGGACCAGTAAGCTCGAGTGACGGCGATATGGTAGATTCTATTTAAGGACCAGAAGCGAGGATGCGGTTCGAAGGACCATGTGCGTAATCCGGCTCGGACAACGTGGTTTTGAAGCTGGATAGGAAATGCGGTAAAAGGAAAGATAAATACCTCGTCTGATGGCGGCACAGCTGCTGGGATTCGCGGTAAATGTATAACTATTGGAACTGAGCGTTGGCCATTCACGTCGCGTGACTTTAAAATATGATGCGCTGCGTAGGATGTCCCGAAGGCAATTGTCGACTGCGACGGCGCTGACCGATTCACGAAGTATTTTCCTTTTACCCTCTTTTCTCGCGAGGTGAGGAAAAATTAAAAGGATAAAAGCAGGGCAGGCGAAAAGGAGCGGTATAGTAATAAAGGGAAGGAATATTATTGCGAAACCAATTTGCGGCTGCGTCAAGCGACATAGAAATGCGCGCGAAAATAGGCCTTCACTGAACCGAGCGTTTTTATTGTTTACTTAATATATAACAATTTTAACGCAGATACCCGTTACTGTTAGAAAATAAAACGTATATTTGTCAAATGTACAAATAAGTCCCTAATCAATATGTACGGAAACTCGTATAGTTATAATAATGTACTTCTAGACGATTCCGACTATGGAGGGCGTTCTATATTAGAGAACATCCAACTACACAGAAGAAATTACAATAGTATAGTATAGTAGTAGCAATATTTTCATAGTCCAACAGGACGGAAACACGACATGACCTCCGGTTCAAATATCTAAAGAGGGATATTAAATCATTACGATTTTGTAAATATATTAAAACCAAAATGTAATTTTAGTTTTGGACGTAGCACATAATAAAGCGGGACCAAATACGTATTGCATCCTTCATTTCCATATCAAAGCTTAAACATACGACATACGCCTCGTTCATTAAGCTGAAGTATTAATGGAGGGAAAGGCTCAAAACATTCAAACAACACAAACTTTACGTGTTGCTCTACTAAGATTATAAGAATGTATAAATTATTAACCTGAAATTCATCATTATTCTTAGAAATAGACGCAGCTTCAACGTATGCTACTTAGTAAGTAAGTAGTAAATGGAAACGTTTAATTAATAATATAGGTAATGAATGTAATTTTGCCGGGTTAAATAAACTTAAGTGTTGCATATTTCAAAATTTTCATACCATTAAGTGCGTAACAAAAACTTATCATATATCACTTGCATTTGTTGAAAAATAAATTGCGTTTTCCTTTGTTTTCTGCCACAATTTTGTTAAAGAAGGCGAGGAAAAGTAATTTTCAGACTAATTAATTTCTTTTGTATTATTTCGTGTTGAATTGTGTTGTGAAAAAACTTTACATTACCCTAAGAGTAAACAGTAATTAGAGTATTACTAGAAAAGACTTTTATGTATTGAAAATGACACAACCGCGTATGAAATTTAAAACTTTTTAAACTTTGTGATTATTTCTTAATACATTTTATCAAACGCATTTTGATTGGTATATTAGTTAAGACAGCACTGGTTCTTTTTCTTCTATTTAAAACAGTTTTTTTAAGGAACTTTAGGAAATTGTGTTATATTTCCGGTGATATCAATGCAGCAGTCACCGGATTTTTATCAGTGCAATCAAAATGGCACCCAATTGGATTATATGAATTATTTGTCCTAGGGAAGTCCCTACTAGTTCCTGGAGTTGGAGGTGAGGTACTGTGTTTCGGTTCTGATTGTCCTGAATCTAGAATCATGTTGCTGTCATGTTGCATGTGTTTGGCCTCGATCAGTTATTCTTTTACGATTTCTATGCATGATTCTTGTCTCTAATAGTCAAAAATATACAAATGCACTCTCATTAAAATTTATTACGTCTAATGGGGTTAGTTATCACAGTGACAAATAGCCAAACATTCAATCGACAATTAAAAACAAAACCAAAAATAACTATTTATAAATTTGTTATTCAATATATTCATTTTCTATTATGGCAAAAAGAGTTAACTTTATCTTTAGAAAGCATGAAATGAATTGCCAAAATTTGTTCAGCATAAAAACAGTATAAACAATAGATATAAAATCTATTAAACATTCAATTTTTATTGTTTTTTGTTACACACTGCAGTCTGGTCGGCCGGCAGCCACGACACTTTCTGAGGTTGGTAGCACTGAGGTGCGTCGATAAACAGTAACTATAGTGTCCGACAAAATCTTGACAGTTCAGAAATATAGCCATTGTACAAACAGTATAATATTGCCATTGTGACAACTAGTACTTGTGACAACGAAGGCATCATTTCCCTATAGTTGATTTTAAAATATTTAAATCATTTTTCCTTATTCTGTACTCAAAAGAGTGACGAAGTTGAACAAAGAAGAGTAATTTCGAAAATAACCTACTTTGATCAAATTGCAACCGATAAATATATAGTCGGTTTTTCCACAGCTGACATTCAGGTTAATAAAATCATTACCTTATAAATTTAGCACATTACATGACGTGGTTGACATGATCTAACATGCCTGAATGGACATCATTTGCATTTGCGATGCCCATACGCCTAACATCAACTTGAAAATTCAACAATGAAATTTGTTTGTCGATTAGACTTGAAGACAGTTTGGTTATAAAAAGTTTACGCACTTACCACTATCTGCGTTTCTCTTGGACAAATTTATACTTTGATTATAATTGTCTTATTTTTAATATAAAAAAGTTATTAAAACTTTAGTTAAAGAGTGTCTGACAAAATCGTCGAGAAATTGTAATCCAAAATCAAATTGTTCGATAAACAAGGTCTTTTATAAAAGTTAAGCACAAAAATTATTATAAATACTACTTTAAAATATATTGAAAAATATATTGTGGTTTTATTTAATACAGCAAAGAGTCGTATATTGCAAAACCAGTAGCTAAGTTCTTCTAATCCTAGTCTTTATTGAAAAAGAAATTATATATTAGTTCGTCCACATCAATTAACATTCAAACAATGTTGATGCATCAAAACATATTCTTGACGGTTTTAATATATCATTGTCATCATTCAAATTCCAATTTAGATTAAAAATTTGGGTTTATTTCCGTTGACTTATACTTATTGCAGTACTTGTTACTGTATAAATTTAACATTACCTGCTTAAATGTGAGTACATTCACTAACTAAACTGAGTGCATTCACTCATGCGATGCGTTTAGCTTTGCTATATGAAATGTATATGTATATGTGGATGTAAGAGGAGAGAAGTTATGTGATTCTGAAACATTTGACGCAATTAACATTAAATACAGTGTCATCGTTGAACATAATAATACTAAAAGCGTGTAACATATTTCAGTATCAACACATTCAATAATCGTGTACGTCTAAACTTTTTACCTGTATGTATATTAATTAAACCTAAAATTTCATGACTGTTATGTCGGATGATTATAGCAATTTTCTTCTTTGATTATAATCCTGATCAAACCGTTACTTTTTACGAGGTTGTACGAAGTTTTCTCCCAGTTTTACTTTGTTTCTTTAAGCTGCACTGATTTTTTTAATCCAGTATTAAATTTAGGACTCATTTTTATCAAACTTAAATTATTTTACATTACGTTACCGGTATTTATATCATTCCTTTCATGTTAATATTACAAATTTTGTTCCAATTATTAATTTTTTGTTAATACAAATATGGTAAAATTTAATTCTGTCATGATTAAAATAATTAATAAATTAACAATTACAAGAACAGTTTGGTTGCAAAAAGTTATTTAGACTAGACATTTATTTCATGTAATCAAAATCAAATCATATAATATAAGCAATGTAATAAAATTTTATTTCCTTATAATTAAAAATAAAAATACCATTATGTAATTTTACTTTTCTGACAATTGCCTTAACCTATAGTATGTATTTATCTGAGTATATTTCGGTTTAACTGTTTTAGATGTGACAAAAAGGATTGCTTCTCTATTCTTCTTGGATTGCAATTAAAACCCCACTGACTGTAGAGTAAAAATATGTCAGTTGCGTAAATTATAAATTTGATTTATTCGGTGGCGTTCATAATTTCGGGAATCACAGTTGAAGAAATTATTGTTGTGTGTTTCAGCAAATGAATGTAGTTTCATTATCTTAACACCAATGTTGCGTTCGAATGGATTACTATAATGCAATAACTCAGCTCTGAAAATATAGACAAGGCGATGGGATGGTGTGGATGCCAACATTTGTTGGGCGCCAAAATGTCTGTATAGAGCTTAAGCCGCGACATGGACTGACGGAACAACAAACACTCGGAACTTGCCTCTCATAATTATTGATAACATCGGGTTTTGTGACACTTTTTACTTATGCACTGTATTTATGAGAATCAACGAGGGCACATATTTGAAGTATAGTATTTTTCTTATCAGCAAATGTTGTCTTATCAGATTTAGTACTTATTTATCGTTATTATTATTTGCAATTTTAAAATTTGTAAAAAAAAATATTTCAAATTATCTTTCTTTAAAGATGAAGAATGAAGTATGATAAAATATCTAACATATAAAAACTACACAGCCACAAGACAACGTAAACACTTTTTGTCAGAGCGATGTTCAAAGTTAATAAAATAGAAAGATATGTGAAATTTTAAATAGTAAAAAACCCTGATGGTTATTCCAAAAACATTGAGGTACAGACATATACCAACTTAGTCTGCCCGAGATCATGGATGCTGGAAAGAGTCCAAAATTCGGGAATAAACATATAAAACTAACGCGAAAAATCCGTAAAATAGTGGATTTGATAAATCTTTATTTGGTAAAATACTTTTGGTCTGTTGTTATTGGTATTTGGTATATTCAGATTTAAACACACTAATTGCGATACATCTAGCATCCAAAATGTTAAAATGATTCATGCACATATTTTAAACAATCGCCAGCTGCAACTGAATTATCTTTTTCTTTAATCGTCAATCGTCTAAAATTCTTTGGATCTTGTTACTTGAGTAACAAGTTTATCAGACAGAAGTGCGTAAATTGATTAATTTCTTCAGGGGGTCGTATAAAGTGTTTATTGACTTCAAAATGACAGAGCAAATTCTAGATACACAGCGGCTTTCTTAATTTAATGGCAAAACTTTCTTCTGGTAACGTCAAAGTTTTTGGGAACAAAAGTTCATCGCTAACGATTCCTTTTGTTCAACCGAATATTGTACGCTTTAAATAATCTGAAAATGAGTTACAATTTTTTTGCGCCATTGATTAATGTAACGAAAAACCGGTAAAAACTTTTATTTTATGTGCACTGAAAACTACAAAATAAATAAATAGTCACTTACTTATCAACCTACTTAGGTGATCTCGGACATTAATATCTGTGATGGTAGTGGTTTTCATAACATGAACCATGTCAGCGGTCGAAAGGCAGTTTATAAAAGAACACTAACACCAAGGTTTGCTTGGTAGGTAAACTAAGCAGCAAACGAACTCTGTTACAAACTCAACACTTGGGTTTTTAATAACTCTTTGCATCAAAATACTAAAATGGTTAGCGGTTAGCTAACCTATTCTCAAAGCATTTAATATATCAATAAAAGCATGGTCTCCTTGCTGACGCATATTCTCCGTCAGTTCACAGAGCGTGAACAAACGCCTTAGATACGTGGCTGGTTAGAGACGGTCGGGTTGCTTGAAAACAGGAGCGTTTGATTGGCGGCAGTTGTAACAGATCTCCTAAAAGTAAAACGGTTGTGCCTCCAAGGAACTCGTCTTCATGATTCTTAACTTGTCTTAATCGGACGTCAGTCGTACATAGCATTTGATAGGATACCATAGAAATTTCTTCGATAATGAGAAACTCTGTCTGCCTCCACTGCTGTCTCATTATTCGCAAATAGTTTCTGGACAAGGGTGACATACCAGTTATTCGCCCATCCTTTTGTACTGGCAGCTTTAATGTATAGTAGCTCCATTTATCTACCGTGCTGCAACTCCCGTCAGTGCGCATACTTAAACGAGTCCCTCGCATAGCACCGGTTAATTTGGTCTCGTAATAAATTTAGTAGAAACGTCTTTCCTACACCAGCACCACCTGTAAAGAATATTTTAACCGTTCTTCGGCACCCACATTTGATTTTGTATAGACTGAGTTACCATCAATTTGCTAAGTTTTATTTAAAATTATTATAAAATAGGAAATAAATAAATTAGTACTTCATTTAACATAGCAATGCTTAGTTAAATCTATTATCTGTTTCATTTCAATATTCTATAATATGTATTAAAATCCTTGAAAAATATAAGGTGGATTTTATAAGTTAGTCTGCATTATTATTGCTATTATTTGTTAAAAATTGTGACCAAATTTTGTTTTAGTTTCAAAATTTGAAAACAATTAAGCATTAAATTTACATACTCCCATTAGTCCTCGCTGGTTTATGTTATTTAAATGCAAAAAATTGCCAGGCGGATTAAAATTCTGATGTGGACTGACATGAACTTTAAGGTGGTTCAATCCTCATAAGGATTGAACCACCTTTAAAGTCAGTAAGCCACCAGTAAATAAGCACAAGAAATCGAGAGCTAAAAAACCTAATCGTTTTACTTGAAATTTCTTATTTTTAGTTAATGTACATAGACACTCATTCACATTCAGAATTTGTTGTTTTATGGCAAAATAGCTGTCACTTGTAGTTTTAATCCTTCTTATATTGTAATCCTACTTATATTTTTGTTTTTTTTATAAGATTATTATACATTTCAAAAACATTGAGATACAACAACTTAGTCTGCCCCTGATCATGGATGCTGGAAAGAGTCCTAAACGTCGGGAATAAATATATATAACTAACGCGAAAATATCCTAAAATATATAAAATCCGTAAATTAGTGGATTCGATAGTTATTTTATAAGAATCAAAATTTGGAAGAAGAGACGTGTTTTTTTAACAATTTAACGCAAAAACTTAACAAAAAATATGACTGACTTCTAACAGCATATTAGTTATATTTTACGCAATATAAGCAGGTATCAAAGTGCCCTTCGTACGAAATTGTCTGGTGGTGTTACCTCATTTTAAGTCTCTGATAATTAAGGTATTCATTTCATCAAAATATCGTCTATCACACGTTTTATGTACAAAGAGTTAAGATTTTTTTAATGCATTAACTTCTATGTGAACTTAAACTGTATTATCTAAAATAAGCTTTGAATGGGCCTGATTGCAATTTTTAATAATTTTATTTAAATGTTTTAATTAAAATGCTTATTATGCGTTTTTCTTAAAACATAGACATGTTGTGTTATTGCGGACTTAATTGTAGACCAATTGACGTAGTACAATTATGTAATGCGTACTTTAAGATTATCTTTTTGTCGTGTAGTTTGGCAGCGTTTGTAATTTAATCGCACGTTACTTTAGTTGCTATAAAAAATGTGGTCGTGTACTAGCGTACAGTCGTAAGAAGTGAAACTTATTTATGACGTTATTTTAATATATAAATGTATATATATATATGATTACTGACAAAGATTTAGTTTAAATAACTTGAAAACTTTAAAAATATATAACATGATCACGCCCACGTGTTGGTGCTCTTATGGAAATCGATGCAATCACCACCTGGATTTCAAAAATGTAAGTTTCATTGCAATAGAATGTCTAAATAGATGCTTAATGCGTCCACTAGGTGGCGCTGTTGCAAAAAAATTTAAAAAATTGTATAAATATGTTAATAACGCGCTCAGAAAATGCCTAAAACAAGATTAATTTGGTACTGAAATGTTAACTAAGCTTAATATAAACAATTCTTAACCCTAGAATCATAAAAAGGTTGTGCGTAACAAAAAAATGTTACAATAAATTTTTTCCAACCCCGATAAAGAAGTTTCACTTCAATAATTTATAAAAAAGCATGTATGTAGAAAAAATCTTTCATCTGTTTTATATGTGCAAACATCAATTTCATAAATAACAATCACCACGCGGATAAACCGCGAGTTGAAGCTAAGGTTATTATTTAGTTACAATTACAAAAAAAAAATGTAAAAATGCAGACAAATGTTGTCTTAAAGTTCAGGGTGAATTTGGTCTATTTTTATTACTTAAATAAAATAGGTTCAAGGATGCGATCGAAACGTAAAACCGTAAAAACGTTTTTAAACCAATTCATCAACCTCAATCAATAAGACGTGCTGTATAATAGTGGATGCGAAGTTCTTTGTTTGTCTATTCACCAAGAGCATGTTTATCTATTTTAAATACAGAAAAATACAACAACTTGATGATTAGCACCATTCACGAGACCGCTCATGGCTTATTGAAATTCAAATGAAGCCAATTGAGATGCAAATTCAAATCTCCTTGCTATTTGCAACGTCATAGCAATATGTAAATCCATTTAACAGAGGAAATTGCAATTTCAACTTTTTGTTGTTTTGAGCTATAACGACTTTAGATGAGGTTTTTTTTTTCATTTTGGTTAAATTACTTTATTCTTGATTTTCATGTTTTGAATAATAAATTGCGATTATTATTTTGTGCTTTTAATATTACATTAAAAACTGTTTTTACATGTTCATGTCAGTGCTCTGAGTATTTATCTTTGATGATGATGATAATGATGATGATGAGTACTTACTGTATACTTAAATAGAATTGAAACGCTTTTTATATCAAAATGTAACAGGAACTCTTTATTTTTATTACAATTTCTAAACAAGGAAATTTAACGTAAAATAATATTAAATTATGAAATCCACAGAAAAAGCAAAATATTGCGTACATGAAATCAATATTTTTTGGATGTTTAGTATAAATCTCGTTATAAATGAATGGTTTGAACTTTGAATTGAACAAGATGAAATGGTTCAGGAGTGTTCAGATTAATGAAAATATTAGTATCTTAAATTTAGTTCATATTCATAAAAGATTATATTATGAATACTTTTTACACAGTTATATTGTCGGAAAGTGCATTAGGTAGTGCAATTGCCTGAGTTTTGTATTCGCCATTTCGTTTGAAATCACAAAGAGCTCTCTGATGTACAAGATGCGGAAGCAGATTGCATCTGATTTTCATTCCGATGCTAAGAACCTTGAATCGCGAATGCTATTCTAGTTTCTAGATTGTGTTCACGACGCAGAACGGTTATTTGTATAATATTGTTTATGAAATTGTTCATTCCTGGTAAAGTAGCAATCTTGCGTTTGTTTCAACACATTAACCTCCCATTTATTTGTTTATTTTTAAGCTAATCGGCTAAGACCTACCTTTGATCAGTAATGTTTTGAAATTTCTGATAGCTTCAATCTTTTATGTAGTTTGAGTAAAATTAAGTATGATGTAGGTAAATTTGATTTTATGTTTACAAAATACTTTAAATTTTATGACTTTATCATATTGTAATGATCTCTTCAGTGCAACGACAAAGAAAAAAAATATAAATAAATTACCGTAGCATGTCCTACATTTTAGCACTTATATTTCACAAGTTCTTATACCTTTTACAATGTATTAATAGTTTTCTATAAAATATTTTATGTTTGTATAAAATATTTTATTAATCTTCGAAACTGGAAAAACAATGTTGGAAAAACAATTTTATTTATAATTCTAGTACTTTTATGTTATGCGTGTAATAATGTTTAACAAATTCATTTTTATTTTAGTGAAAATAGTAACATCAAACAGTAACCTTGTCAAATCATAATTATAAACATTATTAATTATAATAAACAGCTAATTATTCGTTCACGCTAAGACAATTGTCGGAATAACTTTGTGACGTAACGTAAAATTAAGGAAGAACATATTAAAGTACTAATAATATAAAACAATAATAATATACGAAGTGATAACTACTGCGATGGCAGATCTACAATAACGCTGAGTCAAATACGAAGTAAGCATTACAGTATACATGTGACAAGCGCAAGCACAGACGCACTTCTCCTTTTACTGTCAAAGTCTGACGAGAAGGGAACAGACACGAGAAAACCAAGCACAAAACCGACCTTTTACATATTTCCATCCAACGCATGAATCATCTTCTTTAACAGGCAATCGGGTTATTCGGTATTTGTCACGCATTGCCTTAATCAACTATGAAACAACGACGAAAACTTCCCGACTTCCCTCATATCTCGAATCTGCAACTAGCGATTTCAAAAACGCGATACCGTGTTACTAGGCTACGGAGGCGTTTGATAAAAAATATGTAATAGTACCTACCTACCTTTACAAACATCGTTCCTGTATTTGTGATGTCAAATTTATAATAAATTAGATCTTTTTATAATCTGTTACTTATAAAAGTAGAAACACGTATCCGTAGATCGCTACAAAATGTCAATTACCACACGATGTTATACTATTATAATTATAAATAGTAATTTACTTAGGTTTATTAAAATAAGTACAGTCTCCACTTCTGTATTTGAAATTTAAGATACGTCCTTCTGCGAATCTTATTTCAATTTGTACAATATATCGAAATGAAATTCGCAGAAGGACATATTTTAAAGGAATTTATAAATATTAAGGAAATATTTAGAAAAGAGTAGTTTTATTATCTTGATAATTTCATTTAGTTCTACAATAGGTGCAAAACTGCGAGACTTCCTTAGCACCATAAATTCTCATTTGTTTGAATCGCATCTGTTGAAATAGTTTTTTCATTTGGAACATCATTAATGGTTGTTTTCACTGAATAGTGAGGCCTGCAGAAGTTCATTAGTAGTTAGACCAAATTAAAGCAACCCGATGTTTGGTCTTAGCATTTTTAAGTTATCTTTTTTGAAATAAAAATTTAATATCTTACTATATTTTTAGTATATTTTTTTGTATAGGATAATAAAAACTATTACAATTTAAGTTGTATACTAACTCTGATTTGAATGTATTTATATTGTTTGAGACATGGACTCGATTATCAAGACACGATGTTATGTTTTGTGTCTTTATATCGACGATACTCTTAGAAACTCCAACATACCTTGCAGTATGCATTGTTTAGAACTTCAATGCGATCTGATTTATGACTTTTCCCCCACTTGTGTCATCTAGGCTTACCTGGGTTTGTGTGTTTAACATTATAGTTACTCATGACGTCATACAATTTTTGAAATAATTTTTAAACTTCTTATCGATATAATTATTTTTTTATTTACGCGATTATTATACATATCAAATCCACTAATTTACTGGATTTTCTGGTTACTTAAAATAGTTTATTCCGACGTCTTCGATTTTTCCAGCATCCATGATCAGGGCAGACTAGTTGATGTCGTTTTCAAGCTTTCGAATAATGTCAGAGTTATTATTTAAAAATTGACATATCGTTCGTTTTCTAATTTTAATGTTGGTTTCACAAAAGTTTTTATACTTGCGTTTAATTTTGAAATGTCTCAGAACAATTTGACCATGTTCTTGACAAGCCCAATCATTATATTAGATTTGATGAACCAAAAATATTGCTAATGAACATCGATTTATACCAAGGATGATTCGGAAGCAATCGAAATTAAAAAATATCCAAATTTTAATAGAGAGGATGGTTGGTCATTCCACCTTCCTGGGATCCAATCATTTCAAAATTAAACGCAGAGTATAAAACTTTTGTGAAACCAACATTAAAATTAAGAAAACGAACGATATGTCAATTTTTAAATAATAACTCTGACGGTTATTCGAAACATTGAAACTACAGACATATACCAACTTAGTCTGCCCGTGATCATGGATGCTGGAAAGAATCCGAAACGTCGGAATAAATATATTTTAAGTAACGCGAAAATCCGTAAATTAGTGGATTTCTTATCGATAAATAAATAACTCTACTTATTCAAAACAGATTTTCAAAGGAAAACTATTTCATGTACTTATACTGTGTTATTTTAATATTCATAGTACTTGTGCACTACAAAATAAATAAATGAACTACTCCTACAAATAGCAATGCTTAGTCAAGTATATTTTTTCTTACAGTATTTATTCAAATGCAAATATATTTATTCAACGCAGAAGCATTACACTTGCTTGTTGATTGTCAAGAACGCTTTCACTGGTTTGGAAAAGGATGCCTCTGACTTGAGTAGTACAGAAAGAAACTATGGAGTTGTTTTTTGTCATCTTTACTAAAAGATTGCTACAATAAACATATATTAAGTATAGAAAAGTCACATCATTAAAAAACATCAGGAGCGAGCATTCCATCACCAGATTGTATTATCATTTAAAAACTCATTTACATTTTAATAACTTCCTTTATACGTTCCTTTATAGTTACATAGTATATTTTTAATAATATCTGTTAGCGTCTAATTTTGAAGGATTTTATAAGTTGGTTTGCATTTTTATCGCTATTACATCGTGAAAATTGTCATTCAATCCTCGTTGAAATGAGAAAAAAATGATAAGCGTTAAATTCATACATACACATTTTTTTATGGGAACATTTTCAAACTGGTTAATTTTGAATTCAGTTAGTATTTTGGTTTCATTTAATGCAGTTGGCATGAGCAAGTAAAACGCTTAAATATCTGTGAATAATTTTAAATTGTTTGTTGTTTTCATTTAAAACCTATGGAACCCAAAGTTTAAATTGAATACTATACTAATAAATATTAAAAAAATTATGGATGACAAATCGCGTCAGCCATGATGTCTTATTGAATTAATGAAACCATTGTTTACGGTTATAATAATCCAATAAAGGTTCCAGAGAATTGATATTTCTTGTTATTTAAATGAAGGCAATTGTAAAGCAGATTAAAACTCTGATAATAGGGATTGAATCCCTTTCATTGTCAATGAATCTGTTGCAGTAAACAAGCACAAGTACTCAAGAGCTAAAGATCCTGTTATATGCTACTGATGGTTTAATTTTGAAATATTTTTTTTTAGGTAATGTACATTTATATTCATAATTATGAAAAAAAAAGTTATTACAGGTTAAAAAACTACAGGTGATAGCTATCACCTGTAGTTTTTTAATCCTACTAAACTTACAAGCGTAAAAGTTTGTACCTAAAACTGCTTCTTTGTTTGTTATTCTTGCACTCAAAACGATAACAGACCATGAAACATATATATAAAAATAGATTAAAATCAATTAAATTATACTAATAGGTACTACTAGTATAATTTAATTGATTTTAATACTGCCTCCGTAGCCTAGTGGTATAGGTGTGTGCTTTAGAAACCGGAGGTCGTGGGTTCGAATCCTGCGGGGACTCAACAAATTTTCATTGTTGTTTCCTAGTTGGTTAGGGCAATTTGGGCCGATCACCCAATTGTCTCAAAAGTGAGATGATCCATGCATCGGATGGGCATGTAAATAGTCGGTCCACCCACCAACCCGCATTGGACCAGCGTGGTGGGATACGGTCCAAACTCCCTAATGGATAGGGGTGTATCAGGGGAGGCCTATGGTCCAGCAGTGGACAAGGTACTTACATTATAATACAAACAACAATTATATAGTCGGGAAGTGCATTAGGTAGTGCAATTGCCTGTGTTTTGCAATCGCCGTTTCGTTTGAAGTCACACAAAGCTCTCTGATATACAAGAAGCGGAAGCAGATTGCGTCTGATTTTCATTCCGATGCAAGGAATCTAGAATCGCAAATGCAATTCAAGCTTTTAGATTGCGTTCACGGTGCGGAGAGGTTCTTTGTATAACATTGTCTCTAAAAATTCTTCATTCCGGGTGAAGTAGCAATCTTTTGTTTTTTTATCGTTGTAGCATGGTCTTTTATTGCATTTATTGGCTTTAACTGGATGTGCCGATCGTTGAGATCGTATAGTTTCGTTTGCATCCTGTATACTGTATATTTTCCTTATTAAATGTAATCTGCCTGATGAAACGATATAAACCATTAGTTACTTTTGTGCAAACAGATGATGGCAAAATTTATACCTTTGGTTTATTCAATAATAATTTATATTGCTTTAATTTCCTTTACGGGATGGCCAAATGCTTCGCTCGCGTATTTGAGGATTGAGTTTATTCATTGCTTACTTAGAGCATTCTGTATTTTAAACAACAAAGGAAACGTATTTCGTTGATGAAGCGAGCGTTTGGAGAAAACGCAAGAGATGAGAAATGTACGTTTATCGATTTTACAATGTTGATGCTATTATTTAATGAAACATTTTCTACCTTAGAGGAATAATAATTTCGAATTAAATTATGTATGATTTTCTATTCAAACAAAATTTTTATTATGAATGAGGTCAACATATTTTTAATAGTATAATTGTTTCCAATTGTTTAAATTAAGTCAAGTCCAAGTCATTTCTATAATACACATTAGGAATTTGAATGGCTATGGCGACGCATCCTTTAATATTAAAGAAACAGGACTTAAAATTTATTTTGTAAAAATTAATAGCCCTCAAAAAGTGCCTCTTAATTGTTAAATTTTGTGTTAGACCTTGATTAACATAGTTTAAAAAAAGTTTAGGTAAGTTATGCAAAATATTTATGTTATTAAGTATCGAAATCCATATAATTTTATCAAATACAAAACCAATGTGTTAATAACTATATTAGAATTGGCATGGTTTTTACTATCTTAAAGTAGAGGATAGGTAGGACATGTACGTATATCCATCCCATTACTTTACGGGATGGGTATATGTCAAAGTCAAATAAATAATTTTATAAACCATTATTGGGATTTATATAAAAAGTTTAGGTATACAATATAATTACATAAAATATTTTTTCTCACACCTTCTGTTATCGTAAGCCTCTGTGTTCCGGTCCCAGACCATGGACCGTAGTATGGGTCTGGACCGTAGTACAGTCCAGTGTAGTTTTAAAATTAATTTAAAATACAACAACAACTACAAAATTGTAACCCATGATATCTTTTTTCTAAAGAAAGCACATTCCACTAGCGAACGGAAGATAAGTCAATTGAATAATTCGAAAATATCATATACATTTCATCATCATCATCATCAGCCTGTAAGAGTCCACTGCTAGACATAAAAACACCCCTTTCTCACCACGCTGATCCGATGTGGGTTGGTGGGTGGACCTACTTTTTACATGCCCATCCGACGCATGGATCATCTTATTTTTCAGATAATTGGGTTATCGGCCCAAAATTGCCATAACCAACTGGGAAACAACAATAAAAATTGTTTGAGTCCCAGCTGATTTGAACCCACGACCTCCGGTTTCGAAAGCACACGCCCATACCACTAGGCTACCAAGGCAGTGTACACTCAAAAGTTTTATATAATGTCTTAAATACAGAATGAATTTTTAAATGGTAAAAGTAAGTTTATTTTATGGTCATGTTTTTAACTTTTCTTTCACCTTAAGATACGTTTTATACCCGGTGGAGGAGGGTTTCGTTGAATATCTCTGCTTTTCAATACATATTGCAAGTGATTAGTAAATTCACTCCGCTGTGACTTCTGCTCCATGAAAGGCAATCACGCTTCGCGCTGAAGCTTATTCATTGACGATACATGTTGTACGCCCCGAGCTGAATCAGCATGCACTTGGATATTGGTTTTATATCTTTAGCTATATTTTAGTTTCTATTTAAAACGCGCCCTTGCCCCTCGGCCAAGGAGGCAATTAAGTTAAGAAACCCGAGATCGTGGGTTCGAATCCTGCGGGGACTCAACAATTTATCATTGTTGTTTCTAAGTTGGTTAGGGCAATACGGGCTAATAACACGACTGTCTGTGAAGTAAGATGATCCAGTCGGTCGGATGTTAAAAGCACAAGCTTCAAATACGGCGCCTGATCTCTCTCCGGTGTGTACGTCCGGTGTCGGTTATCCGTCCGAAAGGACTATGAGAGTGAAGGAAGTGGGTATTCACCTATCCTTGCGCGTATATTTATGCACTATAATATCTCCTGCGCAGTTAGCTGATCTCTTATATAGTTCGGCTGCCGTAGTCGGAATCGACTAGGAGCACATTATTATTATTATTATATTTTAATACATAAGCTGATATCGGAAGCCGAAAACCGAAGCATGAAGTATCGTCAACCTCGTTAAATATATTTTAAGTTTATTATGCGCTCAAAACTATCAAAACTTCCGCGTGGATTAAACCGCTGCTCGGAGTGATCGTGGCAAACGGTCGCTTTAATTAAATTGACCGCTAATGAGGAAAGTTTCGCAATCTAAATGTTAATTTTGCAATGCATCGATTTATCTTACCAACTTTGAATTTTGGAGACGGATTTTCATAATGATAACAACAAATATTCGAGTGAATTTAGATAAAACTACTGCATATTAACTACGACATAATACTAAACAAACTGTAGACATAATTGTCCTTGTACGTTGAAGAAAGATACTATATATACTTTGAAATGGTTATTTGCAGACTTAATTTAAAATATAGTTATATAACAGAATGCAACAGAAACTTATCTTCATGTTTTATGTAATCACTAAGAGCGGAGTTGTATTGCATTGATCATTGGGTAAATGGATATCCGATAAATCGAAAGATCTCGCCAGACAATTAATAATTAACCAAAAAAGTATTCAATATTGGCAAATTATACAATATTCCGATATAACTATGAGAATATTATTATTAGTATTTACTCACGTAAAATATTTACAGAAAATATTTAATTATCTTACATATAGTTTTATTTTGCATTAAACTTATTAATGTTTATTTATTCTTAGCATTGGGCGCAATTAAATATTGAGTAAAAATAAAACAAAAGTCTTACAATATTTACTATTAACATTTAAAGATAACTATTAGTATCATTAATCATAAAATATTAATAATATAATACTATTCATAAATGATACATTTTAATTTTTTTTGCGTTTATTTCTTTTAATGATAGTAAGATCCATTTATATAAATACTAATTAATTATGGTTTATTAATTTGCATATCTGTTTTTTTCATATCTTTATGTGCATCGTCGTAATATTATTAAATTAATTGAAATATAACTGCGACCACGTCCGCTGAAAAGTTTTTGAAATGTCGGGAATTGAAATAGTTAAATATTCGCAATAAAATCCTCTTATTCCATAATGTGTACTATTCACCTAAACAAAAGTATTAATTAAAAAAAAAATACTCTTTAATATCAGGGATAAAACTTATTTTTTATTCATTTTCATGATGAAATTTAAGTTAATTAAGTTAGTTAAAATTAGTAAGAAAAGATAAATTATTAAATAAAATGACTACGGATTTTATCGCGTTTATTTAACATTTGTAAATTCCCGACGTTTCGAACACTTTCCAGCGGCCGTGGTCACGATCCGTGAGGCTATTGAGATTAGAAAACATCCAAATTTCAATAGAGAAGATGGTTGGGTTCTACCACCTGCTTGGGACCCCATAATTAATAAATTAAAATTCAAACCCAAGCATAATACCTCTGTTGGCTGTAATGATAAAACCAGTTCATTTGGCGTAGGTAGGTGTACAGACTAAAAATAATTTATTACAGTTAAGATCTGGAAACCCCGCTTCAGCACTGGCAACAAGACGCATGACATCTCAGTCTACCCCGTGACCAAGGACGCTGGAAAGTGTTTGAAACGTCAGGACTTTAAAAATGTAAAATAAACGCGATAAAATCCGTAATTTCCTTTATTTAATAATGTATAAACTCGCGTAAACAATAGAAGAAAAGATAAATATATATTTATTTTAATTATGCTTTTTTCTACGTAGTAGTTTATATTTCATATTAACAAGATGTTCATAAGTAATTAGCAAGAGCTTTCAATCGTCAATTAAAATAATTCCGTGTTTTAGATTTATGGATAAAGAGGTTTCGAATTAGCTTGTGCTCTGCGTCTGAAGGTCTCGTTATAAATGCTTATCCTTCAACGAAGGTATATTTTTAAGGTATTTAAAACAAACAGTACGTACATAAGTACTTTTGTGCTTATTAAAACCACTGTCACCCGAGTAGCTTTTATTAATGTGAAAGAATTCATAAATGTGTACGCATGCACATAACTTTATAATGTATTAACACATAACACTTTTAATAATTAAGTTCGTGCTTGTACTAAATTGTTCATGATGTTTGTATGAATAAGTTAAAAGAATAAAAGTATAAATTATTTAATAACATGCTCTCTTACTTTTTGTAATTCCGTCTGCTGGATACGGTCCAAATCCTCCTAATGGATAGGGGTGCATTAAGGGAGGCCTATGTCCAGCAGTGGACTATCACAGGCTGATGATGATGATCCGACTGCTATTAAAATTTTATATTTTTCGTTTGCGAAGCCTTCAAACTCATTGTTAGTACTGTAGGTGTACTGCTTCTTGTTCCTGTAGGGGAGTAAAGGGATTGGTTAGTCTAGCTATAATTAAATTTTTCTTTATGTTGTGTAAGAAAATATTTACAAGCTCGAAACGGAAACCAACTGTCTCAGTTGGTAGTAACTATTTGTTTATCGGATTCTTGTTCTAGTTGTATTCTGGCTTCCTCTTGTAATTGTTGCGTTTTGTGCCACAGGAGCTTATTATTATCATTATTAATCTTAGAAATAGACATAGATAAGTTTTCATGTTATAGACGGCCTCGTAGTGTATATAAGTATTGAATGAAAACGTATCAGTAATAATATAAGTATTGAGCGTAAGAATTGAATGGAATTAAATGGGAAATGAATTTTGTCGGGTTAAATAAAATTAATTCTTGCACATTCCAAAACTTTCTTACAAATAAATGTGTAAAGAAACGTATCGATGCTTTTGTTGTGAAGGAAATATTTTAAATTTTATCATTAAAAAGCCAAAAAACAAAGTAATCTGCATAAGCTGTTTGATTTCTATTGTATGAGTTCGGTTCTTTATTAAACACTGTTTAAATATTTATATCCATGGGCAGTTCACGTAGCTGTCATAAAAATGTTAGAAGGAGTTTATAACGAACAAAACTTTACATTGGCTTTACAGTAATTTTAGTTTTAATTTTATTTACTGTCAAGGACACAACCGAGTCGTGGAATTTAAAATATCTAGTTTTTTTAAATTTTTTATTCATATTTTTTTTCTGGAGAGCTATAGTTATTAACAAAAAAAAATTTCCTTATTTTATATTAAGTATGTAAGGATGAATTAGTACCTAACTAAAATTCCATTACTTTTTTTTTAAAAAAAAATGTTAAAAAATAAACAAGACATTCGGTGAAAACAATTGGAGAAGATAAACATGTAAAGATGTCTCGTGCGGAAAAGAAAGTTATGAAAATACATGATTTCAGCTTTTCTGTAAACAATTTCAAAAACAATGCAAACATAATTTGTTACAATCGGGATATTGATTGGTGAAAATAATGTAAATAATTAATTTCTAGTTAATATATAATAATAAAAAAAGTTATAAGCAACCTATATTTAAAAAAAAATAAAACCATTTTTTTCTGAATAATCATTCACGTTATGAAATGTGAGTTTGTAAGTGTTTTTAACTATATATTTTTTTTTGGGTAATTGAGACTTACGCCCTATGTCTCACGGTAGGCAGCGCGTTGGTGATACCATTAATATTGCCGTCGTCCATGAGCGTCGGTGACCAATTCCCATCAGGTGGCCTAACTGCTTGTCTTCCTGCGTAGACAATACATATATATATATATATATATATATATATATGTATTTATATATCTATTACTAGCAGACCCTGTTGCGCGTTGCTGCGGTTAGGATTTACTTATTTTACTTTGTAAAAAAAACAGTGACCTCTATGATGCTACCGTTACACCTGATAACAATGAAAAAATAACACTGGTATAGAATTGATTGGTTGGTATTTAAATGAACGGACTGAACACGATTAATCAAAATGATCCTTCTGTTAATATCATGCAAAATTCTATACAAAAGAGTTAGTTTTAAGAATTATTTCTGTATTTTTAATTCTCAGTTTTCTATTAAAAATGTTATAATGTGTGTGGATATGGCACACAACCACCAAAAACAAAATTTTAACGATTTAGTTGCATGGTTATTAAAAAACAAAGTTCAGTTCTTTGGCTTGATGGCGTTTCCTTGTAGATTTCGCCAACGTCAATAAAAAACAAAGAACAAAAGAAGTTGATTACATTCGTCTCAAGCGTATGGAAGCAACTATCGTATGACATAATAAATAACGAATATTTACAGTACCTACAATCGTATCCGCCGTTGAATATGTCATGAAAATATTTCCTTTTACATTAGTTTTGCTCTGTAATTAATTGTATGATTATTACAGAGCAAAACTATGCTCTGTAATAATCATACAATTTACCTATTTTACACGCATATTAGGTAACTTTTTTATTTAATGGCCTGGTATAAAATGACGGCGTTAGGAAATAGAATTTTTGTTTTTTTACAATAAATCATAATTATTATTAAATTAACTGACCAAAATTAATTAATTTTAAGCAATTATTTTTATTTATCTCCTTTTATCAGCGAAAAGTTAATACTATTAAACAGCGCCATCTATTAACACTCACAAACAACCAACTCACAATCGTTTTGTAGCTAACATTTTGCATCAAATAATAATAGAAAAATAAAGCGTAATAAAACAATATTGCGACAATAAATTAAGTTATTCTATCTTTCAAGTTGGATTAAACTGCACATGGTGAGCAAATATATTTTAAAATCGGCATTATATTTTAGGAGTCCATCGCGGACAAACATCGTGACACGAGATTTATATATATTAAGATTATCATAAGTATATTGTTTACCACTTTCAAATAATATTTTTTAAAGTGAAGTTTATTATATTAACAATTTTTTAACTTTTTATCTTATTTTGTCCTCAAAACTGTGACGAAAGAAAGATGAGTCATTTTAATAATAGCTTGCTTTAATCAAATGGCTGCCGATAAGTATATTGCCAGTTGTTTCACAGCTGACGCTTTTAAATATTAGCATCATTACGAAGCGTGGCTACATGACAAACATCTTGGCACATTTCCTTTGTGGAGCTTATTCACTGACGGCGACTTGAAAATTCAGAGCCATTTGTTTTGATTAAACAACAGAATACACTTACAACTTAGCGAACCTCGGTTTCTTATAGGCAAATGTTTACTTGTATTATAATTATTTATATCGACTATAAATAGTGAGAAAGACTTATTATTAAGACAGCAAACTCCGTATATTGGTAAAATATTGGAAAAATGAAGCTTTAGTACTTTCGAAAAAAAAGGTGCAGTTTTAATGTTTATTTTTATCGAATATTTTACTGAATTTTCTATCTAATATTCAGCGTTATATTTCCTAATAATTAAATTAGCTCTGAATTACTTAAAAAATAGGTTATATTCACAACTGTTGTCTCATTATTAATTACCTTTAGAACGTTGTAAAATTGATATATAACAACTGCAGTTTTTCTCTGTTGATTCATACTTATTGTGGTACTTATTACGGTATAAATTTAAAATCACCTGCTATAACGTGAGTGCATTCCCACTAACATACGATGCCATTCAATCAGCCGTGCGTTTAGTTTGCGCAATGAATATGTATTGTGTAGTGGATGTAAGAGGAGAGGAGTTATCTGATTCTTAAAAATTTGACTCAATAAACATTGAACAAAGTGTTATCGATGAACATAAGAATCCTAAAATATTAATACTAAAGCGTGTAACATATTTTGCTATCAATACATATGCATTACTGTACATATATGTATGACTAAACTTTTAATTGTGTGTAAATTAATAACAGTGTAGGATGTTTGTAACAGTTTTCTTCTTTGACTTTCATCCTCCCGATCAAACCGTCACTTGTAACGAGTTTGTACGCAGTTTTCTCACAAACACTTGAAAAAATTAAGAGCAAAAATTGTAAGGACACTTTTTGCAGTTTCAAACCGTACGGCGTGCAAATGTATCTCTGTCTCACTCTCTGTCTGATAAAGCAAGCTATCAAATCCACTAATTTACGGATTTTTCGCGTTACGTTATTTCTGGAAATACAGACATATACCAACTTAGTCTGCCCGTGATCATGGATGCTGAAAAGAATCCGAAACGTCGGGAATAAATATTTTTAAGTAACGCGAAAAATCCGTAAATTAGTGGATTTGATATGTATAATAATCGCGTAGGTAAAAGAAATAATTAGAAAGCAAGCTAGTTATTTTCGATTTGTCTTTCTATTTTTTTGTTTAACAGTATGGTCATGATTATTTTTGTTAAGTGTACACAGCTTTTTTGTACATAATATATAATAAAAATAATGAGTTCTGACATTGTTTTTGCACAAGTTCCGGATATTGTTGATGAAGTTAGGTAAGTAGAGATTTTTTACAGACAATAATAAATGTTTATGTATTTAACCCTTCTTTATTAGTGTGCTGATAAAGTCAGACGCTTTATTATATCCATTATTGTGTATTAGGCAAGTGTCCGCATCATAACTTTAATAAATTTAAAAGCAAATTATATTATAATGGTACAACATCAAAGCTTATGCATTTAGCAAGCCATGCGTGTCTTAACTTATACGCTTTTTATATTTACGATACATAATATATGTATATGTATATATATATGTGTAAATTGTACAATTTTTGTGTTGTCACTCCATCTTGCTGCTGGTGTCCCATCGAGCCTCGATCTCCACTCTAGAATTGTTCGTTACAACGAGAGTGGCCCTCTCCCTCAAAACTGTTTCTGCCTAGTTTGAGCGTTTGCCCTAGGTAATCGTACTCCGAAACCACTTCGAGGGAGGTCCCATCGCTTGTGATCGGTCTCGGATCAACATGCTCGTTAAACCATGACCCAAGTTCATCCGGACATCGATGCGGGCCGAAGACTCTAGCCGGGGTCTAAGCTATGATAACGTTATCGTCCACAAATTCCAGATGTGAGATGTAGTCAGCGTTCACATTTATGCCATGTCCTTCCCATTCAAGCGTCAAGCGGAAGCTAAGAGGAACCTGGCCGGCCCTAGAGTAGCCGGCTGCTCCAAGCGGACTGATCAAACCCGCTTTGGATGCGCCTAGGAGGGTGCGCGGGACGGGTGGCAAGAGTTTGGTGTGCCGCCCTTTTTGTCCTTTGCAACGACGGTGGAGTCACGGGGGAAGAGGAGCGTCGTTATTCAGTAGGCCGCTTTCCCTATCTTCCGCGACTCGGCGGGACCGCACCGCTGATGCGATGTGGAGGGATCGTGCGAGGAGGGGCCATTCGTCTTAATTTCATCGATCTCTCCTCCTTCCGCGGCCGAAACTGTGCTAGCGGCGAGTTAGGTAAGTGAATTTTTACAGACAATATTTGTTTATTATTTAACCCCTTCTTATTATTCTATTCAGACGCTTTATTATATCGACTATTGTGTATTAGGAAGTGTCCCATCATAACAATAAATTTAAAAGCAAATTATATTATAATGGTACAACATCAAACATGCATTTAGGTCATGTGCTTAACTTATTTTTTCTATTTACGATATAATTTATATATATATATATATATATATATATATATATATATATATATATATATATATATAAATAAATTCAAATTCAATTCAAATTCAAATATCTTTTATTCAATATAGAAGTGTAACACTCGCTTATTGATTGTCAAGACGCCTACCACGGTTCGGAATAGGACGCCTCCGACCTGAGAAAGAACCGGAAAGAAACTCAGCGGCTATTTCGTCATCTTTTAAAATAATCAAATATATAATATAATTTTCTTATGAGCTACATACAGTACTATCATCGTATATTACACTTGAAAAAGCCTGGGCGAAATTCCATTACCAGGCTTGTTATCATTTATAAATTCATTTATGTCATATAACCTTTTAACACATAAACGTTCCTTTAATTTTTTAAATTTATTAACAGTTAAATTTCTAACGTTTACTGGGATTTTGTTTAAAAGGTATACATTTGTCCCATAAAAGATTTACTTATTCTTTGCAGTCTAGTTGCTGGAAGAATTAAATTATTTTGTTTCTAGTATTTATGTTATGCACCAATGTCTAAGAAAATCATTTCTTTATTTTTTTTGCACATACATTAGGTTTTCGAAAATGTATTGAGAAACGGTTAGTATTTAATTCTGGAACAATTTCTCAGGGATTCCTTAGCCCAGGTTATAAAACCCTCGAATAGCTCGTTTTGGAGGACAAAGATCTATTAGTATCCGGACTCCCACAGTAGAATGCCCATAAGACATTACACTGTGGAAATAGCTTAAAGTATACTAACCGGGCCCGTCTCCACGTCAGTTAATTGTCTGATTTTCTTGACAGCATATCTGCAGAGCTGAGTTTATTCGATAGTCTATTAATATGAGGGCCCCACTGCAATCTGACTATTTTATTCCCAGAAACACGGTTGACTCAACAACGTCTATCTCTTCCTCATCTTAAACACTTCACATTTACTCGGTCTTCATTTGGAGTCATAAATTTAATACATTTTTTCTTGGTTCAGTAGCAAATTATTGACACTAACCAATTGCAACTCTAGAGAGGTATTATTTACATCGTCATTTATTGATGTGTGTCGTTTAACTTTAAAATTAAAGTATCATCAGCAAATAATACTATCTCGTCGTTTTTATTTAACATATGGTAAATCATTTATATAGATGAGAGAAAGAAAGGCCCAAGATAGACTCCTGGGACACCATATTTACGGGGCCCTGGAGATCTTTTACCATTCACGTCAACCCTCAGTTCCCGGTGGCTCAAGTACGAAGACAGAAGATTGAGTGGCGTTTCACCATAGTGACGTAATTTCCTGACCAGAGTTTCATGCTGTAGCAATCAAAAGCTTTTGAGATCGCAAAATGCCTAAGGCATCCTGCGACGCTTCCTAAGCCTCAAAGATGTTTAATGAGCATAACGCCAGCATCAATCGTGGAGCGACCCCTAGTGAAGCGTTACTGTTTGTTATTAATGAGACAGTTACTGTTAAAATGTTTCATTAATTGGTTTAATAATATTTTTAAATATTTTCTTAAAAGTAGGCAAAATAGATATAGGTCTAAAATTATTTGGGTCCATATTACACCCTGCTTTAAAACTGGTATAACTCTACTGTGCTTCATTAGGTCAGGAAACTCGCCTCTGGATGCTTACATATAAATTGTTGCTAGATGAGGTGATATTACATCAATAATCGAATTTATCACCTTAATCAGAGATTCCCCAAAGGTCTGCGGTTTTTTAATATCTAATTGTCTACATAGCACTTTATAATGTCCTCTACATACATCAGTAAAATTAAACATTTTTGTACATTCAATAACATTATCTTTTAATAGTGATTCGGCAACTGTTGAGAAGACAAAAGTGACTTGGTAGTCTGAAACCGGAATGTCCGAAAAAAATCTCTCGAAATAGGTGAAACTATCTATGTCAGCTTCAATTGTATGGTTATCAACATTTAAAGTTATTTTAGAGCTGCTCCTTGCGGCCCTTCCGGTTTCGCTATTAAATATTCCAAGTCATTTCACTTTATCTGATGAATTTTTAATTTTATTTTAAAGTATAAACATTTAGCCAGATAACACACTTTTTAAATATTTTAGAATAGGCGCTAACATGTGCAACAAAGTTATTGTTATGGTTATATGTTCTTTGACTATAAAGCTCATATAATCTCCGCCTGCTTTTATGGATTCCGACTGTTGCCCACTCACCAAACACTGCAGAACCTTTAGATTTAACCGTTTTAGAAGTAAATATAGTATTAAATTCTTTCTTATTAAAGTGAATAATGAGCTAAAAAGTACATGTGATTTTCATCCTAATGTAAATAATTAACTTTTGCAATATATTACTTCTGAACTTCTCAATACGCTTTTATACATAGGAACAAACATTCTTGTTTCTTGCGAACTTTTGTTATATATCATTTTATCTATTTGAAAGGAGGCAAATTGACCACTAATGGTCAGAAGTTAACATTTTAATAATTGACTTATTTAATGGTTGACAATTAGTATATATATTATCTATACATAGTTGCAGAAGTCTCAGTAATTCTTGTTGGTTCAATAAATAAATTTAAAAGGTTATATGAACTTAACAATGATCTGAATCTAAGTGTGGTGTTGCAATATCAATAAATTAATGTTAAAGTCACCACAAATTATAATATACTTATTAGATTCAGATAGTTTTACTAATATTTCTTCTAGAACAACTTCAAAGGTTCATATAACGCTGTGGGAGGTCTGTACACACTAACAACAATGAAGTGCTCAAGCTCTGCACAGGCTATCTCAATAGTCCGTTCAACAGAGAGGCTCACAATATCTTTACGATTTTTAAATTTTAAAGTACTATTAATAATTATTAAAGAGCCACGCGCATAGCTTCTTATCTCTACTGAACAGGCTAGCAACCTGGTGACATCCAAGATTTAACATTAACTGATATCCTTGTAGCCAGTGCTCAGTTATACATAATATATCAATTTTACAACTATTCAAGAAGAGTTCAATTTCAAGTTCTTCTTGGCTATTCCTGAATATTTTGATGTACCAGGTTCATACACTGTGCTTTTATTAGAAAATTTATTTTTAATAACATTATTGTTTGATAATAATAAATTATTGTTTAATATGCAAGAGATTTTCCGTTGTCTCAATATTTAATTTAAATTATTGCTTGGAACGGATTCCAAATTATTAGATGTCATAATTTGTTCCTGTTCAATAGAAGCTAGGAGTCAAGTTAGCCAAACATTTGGCTGAATTATTTAAAATACAATAATATAGCATACAAGCTAATTTTTTTCAAAAATTTGATAGGTTCAACCTACCATATGTCAAAATGAAAATTGTTCAATTAATTATATTATTTATGTCAATAATATCAATTTTGTTATGATATTTGTGGGTTAAATGTTTACAATTATTATTGTATAATATATACAAATAGTTATTTAAGTTATATCTATGTTGGTTTTCCTGTGGTAACTCCTTAATGTAGGAAATGTGAACAAAATTACCTTTTACATCTAGTTTATTAGTCGTTCATGAAATTGTTGTAGGTGTGTCTATTAACATTCTACTCCCAATCAAGATAATCAAGATAGTGTTGGGGCAATGAGTATCAGTCAATATTTTTTCATAATATGTAAAGTAGGTTGCTCCTGGCATACAATAATTAGATACTGATTCCACACTTATCTAGAATTAATGAACCCATACTTCTTCCCAGTTCATCGCTGTATATTTTAATATAATTATGGGAAGAAATATGTTTTTCTTTTACTATTATCTAGAAGGCTACCGTGAGGCACCACACTCTGAGACATAGTCTTAGAATCACATTCCAGTTCTGAATGAACCTGTATGTTTTGACAATTGCATACACAATTCTGGTCAAGGAGTCAAAACAGTCTGAGTTATTTTACATAAATCTAATATGTCATTCATAGCCGAAATGTGTTCAGATATTTCTTTTGAGATGCCTCATATTCTTTGTTAGGACATTTAAGGATTGCAATAGTGATGCAATCTCAGCCTGCAGTGAACTGACACTAGCCTCATGAGACAAATGAGTTATCTTAGCCTCATTGTAGCATAGCATTTAATTTTGCTTTAGTTTATTCCTATCTTTACATATTTTGCCATAGCTTTTACAAATACTATGCCTACATTTCAACAATTTCTCTGTCTTCCTTATGTGCTTATTAATTTTTTAAATTTCTTTTGTTTATTTTTGCTGATTACTGGACGGAGGCTCCGCAGTCATCACCAGTCAAATCTATTGTGCTAATATTATTACTAATATTTGTTACTGGGGATACCATATCTTGTACTTCCTCAACTAATTCACTATATAAAGGCTTTGGGTTTGACTGGTCCTTAAGTTCTGATTCTTAAGTTCAGTAATCTAATTGTTTTATGAGCCTCCTTATAATTCAGACCTCAGTTTAGAGGTGAGGCTGAGAGCTTCCTCATATTCACCACTACACTGGTCAAACCCATCAACTATACTTTGCAAATTATTATTTTGTTCTTGTAAGTTTAAATAATTTAAATTTAACTGAGATAATTCTTGTTTTAGTTTTGTATTTTTGTTAATAATTTGCGAAGTTTCATGTTAGTTACCGTCCCTTTCCTTCAGCAATTGCTAACACTGCAATTTGGGGCCCTTAAACTCTTTAAGAACCAAATGGAGTTGTTCCTCGACCTGACGGGCCTTGGTATTGGGGTCATCATTTTATGTAATAATTGATATGAAAATTATAAGATTAAATTATAATGTGAGCTCTTGACGAGGATGTAGGGACAATAAACTTATTTTAAACTAAAAGTCGTTACCTGCGCAGTGACAGCTAGACTTTGTACTCTGTATAAACACGATAACGCTATAACAGGGTACACCATGTAAGAATATTATTTAATTCTTACAATTATGTTTCGAGGAGGCTAAAAACATTACAAATTTCTACTTATATTTTTAAGTAAAATTATTATTTAATATAATTAATAGGGATTATTTACAATGACATGTGGGTCTTGTAGTTGCCACACGAAACGCCCGAAATATATATATATATATGTAAATTGTGCAATTTTTGTGTTGTCACTCCATCTTGCTGCTGGGTGTCCCACTCTCCCGAGCCTCGATCTCCACTCTAGAATTGTTCGTTAGAATTGTTTCCAATTTTGAGGGAGAGTGCCCTCCCTCAAAACTGTTTCGCCTAGTTTGCCCTAGGCAATCGGTCTCGATCAACATGCTCGTAAACCATGACCCAAGTTCATCCGGACACGATGCGGGCCGAAGACTCAGCCGGGATCTAAGCTATGATAACGTTATCGTCCACAAATTCCAGATGTGAGATGTAGTAAGGTTCATATTTATGCCATGTCCTTCCCATTCAAGCGTCAGGAAGCTAGAGGAACCTGGCCGGCCTAGAGTAGCGGCTGCTCCAAGGGACTGATCAAACCCGCTCGGATGCGTGCAGAGGTGCAGTGACGGTGGCAGAGTTTGTGCCGCCCTCCTGTCCTTTGCAACGAAGGTGGAGTCTGCGAAGAGGAGGTTGTTATTCAGTAGGCCGCTCTCCCTTTCTTCCGCGACTCGGCGGGACCGCACGGCTGAAGGGATGTGGAGGGGTCAGGAGGGCCATTCGGCATAATGTCATCGATCTCTACTCCTTCCGCGACCGAAACTGTGCTAGCGGCGGAGCCCAACACCGAGGCTGCCGCTGGAGGCTGGAAGTCTTGACCCCACCCGGGTTAGAATTTCCTGGCTTCCATGGTCCCTAAGTGACAACCCCGAGTCTGTTACCTGTATCAGTCAAAAACAAGTTAAATGGGCTGATTTTTCTCTAACAGAGTTTTGTCACCTTTTTGAAGAATAATACGACTGTGCCATGCCTCCTAATTTCTTGGGAGGAGAAGGGCAGAGTTAAATAGACGTTGGAGTCTCTTCAACACCGACTTAACGGCGGCCTGTGTCGTGACTCCGTCCTCACTCGAGATGGTATTGTTAAGATCCCGCTGCTCCAACGAAGTGACGGTTGGATAATTACGTCGCTTCTCCATGAGATCAAGTGTATTCCGAAAGTTTAGACTTTTTGCCGATGCGTCGCTGATCGCAGTGTTTTGCACCCTCATGCCGAAGAAGTTCGTACTGCCTTTACCGTGGCTGCCGTCTTGGCCCGGAATAGCAAGGCTACTGGAACTGGGGGCCGGATCGTTTTTCCTCTCTTCATCAGGAGGGTATTGGACCGTACCCCACCACGCTGGTCCAATGCGGGTTGGTGGGTAGTTCGCTATAGCCTCGTTCGATATTCAGTACAACCTGTACTAAGTGTAGACAGATTGGTTGGGGGTCAGAAGACGTAGTTTGAAGCCCCTTTTAACCCACTTTTGTACCACAAATGTACATACATTTAAACAATGACTGCTTATTAAAATGTTTAAGTTTATAGATAGTAAAATATTACTTTAATATTTAAGATATAGGATTAGTCGTATATTGCTACAATATAACTGCATGTATGAAATACTTGAAGAGAAAATTAACTTCGATGTATTGAAGTCTATTATTGAGAACTATTTTATTTTATAAATGACAGTTTCATTACATGTTTTAATCCCAGAATAATAGACCTGGGTCGATAATTGTTATAACCAAAAAAAAAATAGTAGGATAAAACCCTTTAAAAACGGAAATATTATTTACGGGTGATGGATCGGGTAGTCAACGCATTTATTTTAAAGAAGATTCGACAACTTTTTCCAAATATTGTAAATATCTTATTAAATATTAATTTTATTAACTTATTTGTTTGTTAATTATAGTAATATATTCTAATTTGCAATTTCAATTCAATGTGGCATGTAGTTTAACGTTTTTCGAGTAATAAAAGTGGAAATTTTTGCCCTGGCCGGACCCCGAGGGACGACGGCCCAGGTGGCGCCTCGAAGCTGGACCGAGAGCGCTGAAGGAGGCGGCAATAGGTCGTGTTTCTGCGCCCAACGTTATTGATGTGGAGGGAGCACAATGGCTCCGGACGCAATGTCGCAGGTGTGCGACGCCTCGATGTCCGGGCCAAACGTCTCCTCCAAACGCCGGGTACTGGTGAATTGAAATCGCCGCGATGCGTAGAGCTTATCATGCGGCGGCGCCAGTACACCCGTTGTCGGGGACGACGGCGAGAGACCTGGCCCTGAGGCCGAATTGCTCGCCTCTTCAGCAGCAAAAGGATGGCTCTGTGGAATAGCTGAGGCGATCGCCGCGGCTAGAGAGAGCTGTTGGCGGCCCTGGACAGTGATCCAAGGGGCGGCCCTACAAAATGGTAATGAACAGGCTTCGTCCTTGGGCCCCCCACTCACGAGAGTCTGGCGCCGCAGTTAGGCGGCGATCGCCGAGGCTTTATTCCCACAGCGAGAGGAGCACACGGCACCTTCGATGGTCCCAAATGGCACGGATGAGGTTGACCCAGTCCCGGAAGCGCCAGAAGTCAGCCTGGGAGAGTTCGGTGCAGCCCTCTCTAAAATGAGGGGCAAACGCACGCCCCGGGTCCCGATTGCGTTCCGGGACGCGCGCTGGCGCTGGCCCCAGAGGACGCCCTGGAGCCCAGGAGTGAGGGGATGTTTTCTGCCGTCTGGCCAGCCTAATACCACAGAGGTGGGAAGACGGCAGACTCGTCCCTCATCTCAGGAGGGGCGTCCGGCGGACTCAGCGCCCACAGGCCGATCGTTGTTGGACGATGGGGAAAACCTTTGAGAGAATCGTGGCGGCCCGCATCGTCCAGCACCTGGAGCACGTCGGTCCCAAATCTGGCGGAGGGCAGTAGGCTTCCGCAAGGGGCCGGTTGACTGTCCACGCGGTGCTGCGGGTCAGGTCCCTGACGCAGGATGCGGTGTCCGGGTGAGGGTGTTTTGCGTGACACTCGACATCGCCAACGCATTTCAACACCCTGCCCTGGCCTGCAGGGAAAGGAGGCGCCCGAACCTGGGGTGCTCCCTCACCTGCGTGAAAGGGTGATCGGGGCCTACCCGTCGCATCGACGTGTCGAGTTCCCGTAAGCGAGATGGGCTCCGGACCATCGAGGTAGTCGTGTGAGTTCCACAGGCGGCCAGTTGGGACCGCTTCTGTGAACGTTGGTTTGATTGGGTGCACGTGGCTGGCAATATCGAGGGTAGTCGACGTCACTTGTTACGCGGACGACACCGTCACCGCCTGTGGCACCACTTTCGCAGGGCTGCGATTCTCGCCACTGCCGGGGTCGCCTGTCATGGGCGCATCCGGCGGTGGACCAGAGGTGGCGTTTGAAAACCGAGGCCCTTTACTTTACGGGCCCGGAACGCGCCACCTGCGGACGCCCACATAGTCGATTGCGGCGTCCGCGTCGAGTCAAGCCGACAATGAAATATCTCGGCCTCAGTCCCAGACCGCCGATGGAAGTTTTGGCCCATTTTGAGCGCCTCGCGCCAGAGTGGCGGAGAGCAGGGCAGCTCCGGCAGACTGCTCCCAATACCGGGAGGACCCAGTAGCTCCTGTCGCCGCCTGTACATGCCGGAGTCGTCAGGTCCATGGTCCTGTACGGGGCACCCGTGTGGGCTTACACCCTCCAAAAGGAGAGTACTTGCTGTACTAAGGAGAACCCAGAGGGTGATGGCGATCCGGGCTGTCACGGGGCTACGCACCATCTCCGGCGAGGCGGCGTGCCTGCTGGCTGGCTCACTGCCTGGGACCTGAATGCATACAACCGCGTCACTCTTTTTCGGCGCGAGAGGAGGTCTCGGGCCTGCAGGCCAGCCCCGGAAGAAATAAGGGGCAGAGAAGAATTGCGCCCTTGCAATACTAGAAGTGGGATCTGCGGCTGGAGCACCCCAGCGCCGGCGTCAAACCATAGAACCATACGCCCGTTCAAGTGGTAGGCTAGAAAGAGGATCGGCTCCTAACATTCCGCGCGAGACGGCAGGTTCTCTCGGGACACGGCTGTTCTGGAGGTACCGTGCTGCGTGGCCGGTAGGAGCCCACAGAGGAGGCACCACTGTCAGGCGTATGTGCCGAAGTACGGCCCAACACGCGCTGGAAGAGTGTCCAGCCATGGGTCGAGCAACGCCGAGAGCTGCGTAGTGTGTGGGCACGACCTTTCGCTTCCCGCCGAAGTGCCAGGATGCTTGGAGAGCGAAAGGTCTGGGCGTCCGTCCTGCTTTCTGCGAGGACGTGATGAAGCCCGGAAGGAGGCCGCGGAAAGGGCACAGGAGGCCGTGAGCGCCCCTGGCTATCCGCAGAAGAAGCCATGGGCGCCGAGAGTAAGCACGCAGCGCAACCTTCCCCTAACACTGAGCCCTGGGCGGCTGGCAAGAGGGTGCTCGCCGCCCAGAGAAGGGCTCAAGAGGTGAACAGCCATGCTGGCGGCGTCACTTATGGCGGGGAATCGTAAGCTGGATTTTTCCAACGGGAAAAAAAAAAAAGAAAGGTTTACCCAAAACAGCATCATCGGCCTACTTGTACGATTCACTGACATTAATGCCAAACAGGCCGTCTGAAGTCTAAGGCTAGTTGAAGGGGTCTGCGAGTATCTCTTAAAGAATTCCTGACTCGTGCCAGACAAGCTGTGTTTATGAAGTCTCGGCTGTATTTTGGTATGCACTCTGTCTGGACGATGAATGGAGCTATAAGTTATCCGAACACCAGAGTGCCGCCATATATGCAGAATATGTTACGGAAGATGAACTGACCAGCTTAATAACAATGTTTCTGAAGTCAAGTGCATAAAATGTTAGTAACTGTAAAGAAGAAAGGTAAGCATACATTATAAATTGTCTGAGATTTTATCTCTGTGGATTATGTGAGTAGTTTCAAGGGTAGTATAGTATATATATACATATATATATATATTATATATATATGTACATATATAAACAGTAATATATTATTATATCACCAATTGATTTAAAACCTATCTTAGTAGTATTTTGAATTATTATTATATAATATTTATTTTTTTATACTATTGTTTACGTAATGCATTATCTGCGACAGCTCGTAGTTATTAATCTGCCTAATAATGTTTTAATTTAAGCGAAATGGAGATTTACTATATTTTAAACACTTGTAAACAAAACAGTAGTATTGGTGTCAAACTCTTATGAATATTTATTTGACAGCTTCACGATGCAGTTCTGAATTTGCTATATTTTTGTAGTTAACTTTGCAACGAAATCTTTCTTTTTTCATATATAACGAGATGTTTTCACATATATATACGAGTATGCTATATTTTAAAGTTTTTTTTGTTATTTTTTAAATTTTAACTCGATTCTGTGATTTTTTTAGTGGATGTATGAATAAGTGTTTTTGTTTTAGTTAAACTCTATGCTGTGTTTTGTGTTGTTTTTTCATATTGTTTTATCTTGCAATATTTATCTTCAATAGGTGTTTGTGTATTTTTAATTTATTTGGTTTACTTTTTGTATTAGCTGATGGGAGGTGAAATGATCGAATTTAGCTCTTTAATTTTTTTCTTGAGTTCATTATTGGATTATTATTTATATAAATATTTATTTATATTATTATTTTGATATATATTTATAGTAATGTACGTTGCTTCCGACGATAATCACTTTTATTCTGCTCTCTTCCAACAATATAGCTTTTATGTCACTATGATTCACTCATGGACATTTTAAATATATAAATTTAATATAAATTTAATTATAAAATTTGTCCATTAACGCACAAAGTATACGAATTTGATTTTAGTGAAACTGTCATAAAGGTCATCATACTTTATGACAGTTTCACGCTATTCTGGTTTCTGAGAGTTGTCTCAAACCACATCTCTCTTCTTCCTTGTATTCACTCCTGGATTTATCTTGCATGCTAACGACCGTTACAGGCAGGAAAGGAGGGGTGTCGCGATATATGTGAGGAGCGATCTTCCGTATAGAGTACTTGCCTCCTCGCTCCTGATTCAGCATCTGCTGAATTTCTGATTCCTAGAAGTTACGGTTACTGGTGCCAAGATAGTCATAGGTGAGTATACTGTCCCCTAATGTCAACTATTTCACTGATTTCGAATCAGTTTTAGAATATTTGGGTTCCGAGTATACTTACCACGTCATTATGGAGACTTTAATATTAATCTTTTAGCGCCTAATTGTTCCCGAACCCGCAATTTCCCTGCATATCGTCAGGTCATGCTATTTTCATGTTTTACCTCTCCACGCTCTTCCTCCTCCTCTATTCATCGTAACCTCTCTAGTGAAGACTAGAGTAGGCTTGATATAATGCTTACTTCTAATCCATCCAAAGCTCCCTCTCACGGCCAATATCCTGCCCCAAGTTTCTCTCATCATGACCTAATTTTCCTTTCCTATACCCTAAAAATACAAAAGCCCGTTTTTAAGGTACTGCACGTTCGTTCTTTTCAAAATGTTAACGTTGAGAAACTTTGTCGGGATGCTGAACAAATATGCTGGGAAACTTTAGGGACGGCAGAAGAAATTGATGAAAAAATACAAATATTCAATGATGCCGTCACTACACTTTACGATGTACATATCCCTATAAAAGAGTAAGAATAAGACATCCTCCAGTACCTTGGTTAAACAGAGGACTTTGATAGCAGGAGACGTCGGACCGCGCTTTCCGAAAATTTAAGCAAAACCACATGGAAGATAATTGAAGCTCTACAAATTGGCTAGAAATCAGTGTAATCAGATGGTAGAAATGCTAAACGCCGCCACATTCCTGATAATTTATCTAACCTCACCTTCCGATATCTGGAAGTTCCTTGAACTTTGGGTACCGGTAAGTCGCGTTTATCAAACCTTCCATCTTCAATATCTCTTAATGATTTAAATCGTCATTTTGTCACAAATTCTTCGATAGATCCTCGTACTATTTCTAACGCTATTTCCAACTTAAATGGTTTGACCCACCTAAATTTTGAATACTTCTACTTAAGACCAGTGTCTATTGAAGAAACCAAAAAATCAATTCATGCAATCAAGTCCAATGCCGTAGGTTGTGATTGCATAGGACGCCGAATGATACTTCCCATTCTAGATTATTTACTTCCTGCTATCACCCACATTATCAACTTTTCCATTATCACCAGATCTTTTACAATATTGTGGCGTAATGCCTATGTTCGTCCTCTCCCAAAATGCCTAAATCCTACTATGCCTGCCGATTACCGGCCAATTTCAACCTTCCGTTGCTTTCTAAGGTGCTTGAGTCCTGTGTTCTGAAGCAGTTCTCCCACTTTGTGTTTAGTAACAACTTGATAAGCCCTCTTCAATCTGGATTTAGGCCAGGCCACAGCACTACTACCGCTCTTATTAAAGTGACTGGTGACATTAGAGCTGCATGGAAAATACTAAAGTCACAGTCTTGGTATTAATAGATTTTTCAAACGCTTTTAATGCCCTTAGTCACGATATCCTGTTAGCTATCTCTCATCTAAAGGTTTCGGATGAAGCACTGGTTTGGTTTTATCTTATTTCCGAGGCCGTCAGCAGACTGTAATGCCATTGAAAAGTTTTAAACTGGCTTAATCTCACTGCAGGCGTGCCTCAAGGTTGTATTCTTTCTCCAATTTTATTTTCTATTTTCATTAATTTTATAACTACTTAACATCGACGTTCGTATTATTTTACGCCGATGATCTGCAACTGTACTATCAAGACACAGTAGATAGGATCTCAGATGCAATTCATAAATTAAACGAAGACCTAGACGCTATTAGAGTGTGGTCTCTGAAGTTCGGCTAACTGTCAATCCAGCGAAGTGCCAGGCGATTGGGGAAGCAATCGCATTAAGTAAATTGGACCCTACGAAAACGTCACCAATCAAATTTGAATCCCAGATAATTCCTTTTAGTGAAAGTGTAAAGGACCTCGGACTGATGATTGACTCCACACTTAGTTGAAAACAACAGCATGTGTTTCTTATAGACTTACAAGCGTTCTGGGATCTTTCTATCGTATAAAATATGCTTCTTATAATAACAAAAATAACGCTCATGCAGTCCTTAATTTTCCTTTTCATCGACTATGGTGACGTGTGCTACTTTAACCTGAATGCAGATCAACTCAATAAACTCGACCGGCTTCTAAATAACTGCATTGATTGTATTCAATATTCGTAAATATGACCATGTGTCGTCGTACCGATCCCAACTCCGGTGGCTACCATTCGTCATCGTCGATCGTTAAGGGCACTTACCAATCTATTTTCTTTACTTGTATCGTCCTCTTCTCCAACTTATTTGTCGTCTTATTTTCAATACCTCAGTGTCGCTAGTCTTAGAGATCTTCGTTCTACAAACAACCGTCTACTTCTGTGTCCCATTCATCATACAGCTTTCATTCACAAATCTTTCCAAATTCAATCCATACTTTTCTGGAATGCCTACCTTGGAAATCAGGATGGCTAAAAACGTCTTTCAGTTTAAAAGAAAAGTGCGTAAACATTTACCTGAAGAAGAATCAGGAAGCAACTGACTTTGTAATTATGTATTTATAATCATATTTGTGTATATGTATACATCTATATATTTTATATATGTATGCATAAGTAAGCATATATTTATAAATACATATTTATATTTATATATGCCTATTTATCGTTATTTATTAAAAAATTATATTTGCTAACTTGTACTGAAATTTTATCTCAAAATTTGCATCTATGTTTTATTCTTTGTTATTCTCATATTGTACCTTAAGAGCACCACGCTAAATTTTTCATAACCTCCCTAAGGTTGGCTGTTAGATAATGCCTAAGGCTATAAGTACGCCTTTGTATATGTAATTGTGCAAAAGAATAAATAAATAAATAAAAAAATGAATGAATTAATAAATAAATAAATAAATACATTTATTTCACCATCAGAAAGAAGAGATTTTTAACGAACAGAAAACAAACTTACAAAAAAGCTGATATTTTTACGGGCTCTTTTCGATTGAAAATAAGGGTGCTTTTTTGATATTAATTCAAAATAAGGTAGAAATTAAATATTTTTAATCAAATAAATTACAGCGTATTTAGAGAATAAGAAAGTAAGTTTTCATGAAATTTCGTTTGATAAAAAAAATGTGAGCCGTCACGGGACATCTGGCAGATGACAAACATTGACATTATTCTGTAAAAGTAACACGCAGAAAAGAAAAGATTGTGATAGGTAATAAATATGTTATGATAATAAAAAAAATACTGTATACACTACGGAGTATACACTATAGTTATACGAGATCAGTGTATCGAGAAAGATGGCTTAGCGCCGGATCGAGTGGGAGAGAATCGCACAGTCGATTGCGCATGGCGACGCGTAGCCACACCATACACGCTACTGCGTATAGACTACATATATATGCCATCTTATACGCTATAGCGTGGTGACGCGTCGCCATGGCATGCGTCGCCACGCCAGTAATCGGTTTTACGTGCGGCAATAGATGTTTCACAACAAAAATAATCAATTGAGGGTATAATTATTATAATTTCTATAATTACTAATATGATTAATATAAATATTTTTTATTTACTACAAATTTGCCATTTCGACTTTTTACTTTATTCTATAGGACTTTTAGTTTTGCCCGAAATTGAGAAAAACCGTTTTTAACCCTTAAAAACTTACCTTAGTTTGCCGGTTAATTATTTTTCCTTTCATTTTTATAATCTTTTTCTGATGTGTTTCATCCTGTTATTATTATTTTTTTTACTTTTTATTATTTTCAAAGGCCCTGGTCAATAAGTGAAGGCGTTTTAGCAAACAACGTTGTAAATAATTTGAAACGTTGGATGCTCTTGTTAACTTCCCCTGTCATTACTATAATACAAGTAAATTAAAATTAATACCATATTAAAGTACAGTATTACTGTTAATTTAATTAAGGTTCATTAAAATTTATTATAACGTACGAATAATTTTAATAAATATACTTATTATTTTTACTATTTTACTTGTAAATAACGTTTATTTTCTAGTATTTCTTTTTATAATCTAAACGTGTCGAGAAAAAGAACTTATATTTTTTTCTGGATAGGCAATGAAATTTCAAATTTTCTAAAAAGCAATAACCATGTCGTCATGGTTATTAAATTCAAATATCTTTATTCAGCATAGGAGCGATATACCCATTTATTGATTATCATGACGCCTCTGACCTGAGCAAAACCGGCAAAAGATACTTAGCGGGACTTTTTTTTACAATAAACAAACAATTGAAAGCACAAAATTATCGGAAAAAGCCATATATTATTGGAAAAAGCCTGGAGCAAGCATTCCATTACCAGAGTGTGTACATTTAAAAACGAATTTATATTGTAGTAACCATTAACGCACAAACATTCCTAGACAACTTTTTTAAATTAATTAATGGTTAAATTTTAAACGTTTTCTGGAAATTTGTTGTAAAAGTTATATCCAAACATTTTCCCATAAAATATTGAGATACTCTTCAGAGTCCAGTTGCTGGAAGAATTATTCTAATTAATTAATTCATGCTTGTTCCTAGTATGTATTTGACGGGCATTACAATGCCTTAAAAATAAATAATCGTTTTTGTTTTTCTGCGCATACATAAAATTTTCTCAAATATATTGAGAGATATATATTTGAGAAAATTATATTTGAGAAGATAGAAATATATTGAGATTAAATCTTGTTTATCCAGTAAATACCCTGGCTAAAGTGCCCTTCAAACCGGAACACAACAGTGTTTTCACACAACTGCTTCGCGGCAGAAATAGGCACCGCAGTGGTACTCACCCAGACTGTCTCCTTTAAACAGGGGACCAACCACCGGCTGAGATAAGTGTAAGCTAAAAATATTATTTAAAATATATGTAGAGAATATAAGTAAAGATGAGACTAAACAACGTAACGGTTCAACAGGCGCCCCACAGTTCACGTTCACACGTACACAGGGTTTTTTTGCTATATACATTTGTATAAAAAAAATTATTTGAGTATGTTAAATCGTATTACATTCTCGTTTAACTTTTACACAAGTATAACATTACGATTTTTTTGATCCAGTTATATCAGCTTATAGATATATTTCTGACCAGCTCCCATCTAAATGAAATAACTAGTAAATCCTCAAAATCAATTGTTACTCTCGTCGAATATCAGTAAACTAGTGCAAAACATTCGCGTAGACAATATCGTGGCTCATTAACCACGGCCCGTCGAAGGTGCAATTAGCCGGGCGGATGTTCCGGTTAACATGGCGCGTCGCTTTTTGCCAGCAGCGGCTAATGAGCACCGCAATTTGCGTTAGGCGGACAGAGCCACGCGGCCGCAAATACTAGTTCCTACTAACGTTTAAATCTTTTTGTGGTTGGCAATGCAGTAGAGCTAAATGTGGAGAACTTATATTTTGTTAAATATATATAATAGGCTATATGTTTGTACTTATTTTAAACGTTATAATATTTATAAAGAGGAAAGATTTGTATTTTAGTGCGTATGCTTGCAATGATTTAACTCAAAAAATAATGTACCGATTTTGATTATTCTTTTACGTTCAGAAAGCTTTTAGTTTTTCTCGTATCTGGATTACTTGATATTATTGAAGAAAGAAAACTAAACGGATTTTATAGTGGTTATTAATATGTTTAATTACATTTTCACTTACGACTTAAACTAATGTTTTTTGTACCGGCAAGCGAGCAGACGGCTTACCTGCTAATAAATGATTACTGTTGCCTATGGACATTCGCAACCGCAGAGGAGCTGCAAATGCGTTACCAGCCTTTTAAGAACGAGTAGGCTCTTTTCTTAAGGGACCCTAAGTCATATCGGTCCGGAAAGTAGTTTGCAGTCACTTATTTAAAAATATTTTGAACAACGCAAGCAAAACTTATTTTTCTAGAAGTACTTTGCGATCTTTATCAGCGCCGAAAAAACACGAAACAAACTTATTATATTAAAACCAAAATATTAATTAACATATCTGATTTCTATTTTACGTCCAATCTATATTTTTTGGCAAAATTATGTTCATTTCGCAAAAGGAGGGCTAATTAAAACAGGTTTTCTGCTAAACGGCAGTAATTGGTTGGAAAGGTCGCACCGTACTTAATTACGACTTTGATGTTTTTTGTTTTTAGACAAGTACCACTCTAGTTCGAATTAATCCCCCATTCACGTTTCCCCATTTTTGTTTCCTGTTTTATTTGGGGTAAATGGTGAAATTTTGTCCAATGTTTTAATACAGCACTGAACTAAAAGTGTAAACATGGTCCATCACAACCATTTTCAAATTTTCTGTCACAGAAGAGATAAATATTACTCTTGGCATTTTTATAGATATTTTATCATCAGCTTGTATCCAAACTTATTTGTATAACAGACACCTGATTTTTTAAATATTTAAGCAGATAATTGCTTATTTTTTATTCAACTAAAATTATTGCCTGTATTTCAAACTATAGAAAAGTGCGCTTTTATTACGTTAATGTAGGTAAGTTTCACGGAAACTTCATATACTTCATGACTTCAATTACTTTAGTAGTAGTTGAGTTTTTCTTAAAAGAAAGTCTATGGAACTAAGCTGTAGAGCCTTATCTTGAGTTTTACATTTCAATCATTTACTTTCCCAAACTTTGTTACCAATTACTTTAAAACTTGTAATAACTATTTTATAGTACAGGTTACATATATCCACAATAGAGATTTACAACCTTCTAAATTCATTGTAGCAAATAAAATACAATTTGGTGATTTTTATCGACAATATATCAAATTTAAAACAGAACTTCAAGGTAAAGTCGTAAAATTTTATCGATCTATGCCAGAGACCGCATTTATCTCACGTAAGAGATACTGGTTTCAAGTCATACGTTTGATTTTCGTTTTAGATCTTTGAATGAAAATCGTAGTTACATATAATTTTTTGTCAAATTTTATGTCCATACAATAAATGCCTAAAGGATGAAACTGATTAATGTTACAATTACAATTTTTTTTTCTTTTCAAGTAATTCATGTTAAGATAAAATTCATAATATAAGATTCATGTCATTGTGCTGATATTGAGGGGCATTTTGTTTTAACCTTTAATACTGTAATGATTAATTTAAATATATTATAATGATTGAGGATTAAAAAATTATAAAACTATTGAGTTGCTCTAGAGGCTTATTGTCGCTTACGCTTACGCTTGCTTTACAAGCCGTGGGTTTGAATGCGAATTGATTTATTTTCCTTAGGAAGAAGGGTAGTACGTTATTGTCTAAAATAAAAAAATGGTCTTTATTGTATATAATACTACGAAAATGTTAAACAAAAGATGTAGCGAAAATGCCTTACGCATAATAAAATCTTATCTATCAGTGCGTTTAATAAAATTTGATTACGTCGCTTTGAAGATGGCTCGTAACTTTTATGTATTTTCGATAAGAATACACGTGAATTTAAAATAAATAACTCACAACTTTATTTAAATTGAATCCAAATATAACGATATCGAATATGTAATAAAAAAATATTAAACGAACCCATATTAAATAGTTAAAACCAAAAATTGCATCAAAACTTGTTAGTTTCATTGAAAATCTAAATTTGAGGGACACAGGCTGTTGTCATCCTGGACGAAGGAATCTCGTCACGATTGTTGTGAATCTTTGTTGTTTATATTTTCTTAATGCTTTTCTTACCTATTTAAATTTGTATATAGATTGCAAGCTTCTTTTGGCTTGCACTTATTTCATGTAAGGCATTACGTGTGAATGTACTCTGGTGGGACCTCATATAGGTTTGGTAAATCTCTAACTGAGTGAATCTGCCTCCGTAGCCTAGTGGTATCGGCGTTTGCTTTAAAAACCGGAGGTTGTGGGTTCAAATCCTGCGGGGAAACAACAAATTTTCATTGTTGTTTCCTAGTTGGTTAGGGCAATTTAGGCCGATAACCCAATTGTCTGAAAAGTAAGATGAGTCATGCGTCGGATGGGCATGTAAAAAGTCGGTCCACCCACCAACCCGCATGGGACCAGCGTGTTGGGATACGGTCCAAAACCCTCTAATAGATATGGTATGTTAGAGGAGGCCTATGTCCAGCAGCGGACTATTACAGGCTGATAATGTATGTATGTATGAGTCCCAATCTTCGCCTGGAAATAAGAGAATATTAATTGAGACGCTTGTTAGTGGAATCGTTGAAATTTACTTTTTTATTTGCTGCCCTAACAATAAGAAGAGTTTAGCAAATGATTTTGTCTAAGTCATATGAGCTCTGATCGGAAAGAGACCGATTATTTATTTCGGTACCCTAATTCTGGATTTACAATTCACTTTTCACTACTTTTTATAAAACAAATTTGATCGTTAAGATTGTCGCCTATTACTTACCAAGTGGTAAGTGTATTACGGCGAGATGAGATAAGAGAAAGACTCTGTTTTTATTCCAGAAAATGTCAAATGCCTTTGCAACGTCAGGTATTATGGCTATAGCGTAGTGAGATTTGTCTTTATTTATTTTAGCCATTTCGGATGTACACCGTCAGATGAGTCTGATTAGAGTAGATAGTGGAAGTGGCAGCGGTCTGTAGGTCTCCCCGGTCAAGTTACTATGGCCAGTATACCAACTTAAACTCCTTTAAATCCTTCCTTAAATAGCATCTGCCTGGCCGAGTGCACTGTACAGTATTCGGGACCCGATGGGATTTTAGATTTTGACCAATTGACTAGATAACAGAGTAACATACATAATGTTTTTCATAGTTGTTATGATAAATGTTCATTTAATTGTTGGTAGTTCCACATTTATAGGTTACATATTTAATTGTTACAGACTTAATTAATATTCCTTTGTCTCTTTTTATCATATAATTTTTGTATCTAGATTAATATCCAACACTAATTGGTCACGATTAGTCGGAATAAATTCTGATTTACATTTCAGTTTTTAGAGAAAACCACCGTATAATTTTGAACGATTCCAAATCTGTAACGATAATTTACTGAGATGCGTATCTTCATATTTTATACCGAAAATCTACAGATTTATAGTTGTAAGCGAATTATAAGAAGAGGTTGCTTTGCGAGGGAGGCTGTCAGGAGGATACCATTGTGCTGGGCAGCATTTAAAAAACTAAGCTGAACCTTATTTCCACATCGCCAATACCGCAAAGTTTCAAGTAAAAAGTCTTGAGCCCATTTCTGCCCGTGATGACGAACGAAGCCAAAGCGTGGCCTCCGATTGACTGGTCCATAAGTTTGCCATAGCTCAACGTGTTATGGAAGGTGCTATGCTCGGGGTTTCATTGTTGGATAAATTTTGGTATGAATTTATTCGGCAAAGAATGAAAGTTATCGACACAGTGTTAAAGTATATTAAAACTAAAGTACCAAAATGTGCTTTAAGCTTTTTCTTTTACAATTTACAATTAAATCTTTTAATAATTACTACATATGTACAATTTCAATTTTATTTATTTAACTACTAACAATGAAATTTATTAACAAAATTTAATGATATATATCGTAATTATATGATGTATGATATATATCGTAATATTTAATGAATATATCTGTTAGAGCTCGAACAAGAATCTATTTTATTTATTTTTAATTGAACTTTGCCTCTATTTGACATACTTTATTGTTGAAAGTCGTAGTCTCAGAAGTTGCAGTTAGTTGCGAATAATTTTTATTTTGAATGAACAAAAAGTCTCGTTGGCAGCAAGAACCGAATTCAGTTTTGCCGTCACCCCCTTTAGAAGTCACTCGTAATATTGAGCTATTCGTCTGTTTACGGTCATAAACATTTTAATACAAAGACAATTACATTCTAATAATAGCTTAGAATTTACTTGAATAAATTTTTATATACTTTCACTTATTTCACTTGTTTTAGTATTATATTACGCACAATACAATTATCGTTCAACTTTTATATCAAATACGACTTATATACTGGAAATGCCAATGATTCGTACACTTTACAATAATAACGTTTACTTTCTCAAAATTGTTAAATACTGTATATTGTGTAATATGTATAAAGTGCCAATATGTATTTTTGTATACCACCTGGCATACACAGCAATACGTTTATCACTTAGCTATGCGAGTTGAGGATGTGTATTTATTTTCTCAAACATGGTTTATTTTTATGAATCTATAAAACATACAATAAGAGAAAAATTAACAGCCTATAGAAGTGACTTTAAACAAATTTCGATCTTTTTTAAGACGGTTTAGTAACTTGGAGCGCTTACAAGAGCTAGAAAAACTTTACACAGTATTATGTTTATACTGTTTTATTTTTAAAAATCTTTAATCTTGAACTTTTAAGGATTAATTAAATACACGCACAGGTTTTGGCGATAATTTTGAGGATTTTTAATAACATAAACACATATCTTTCATAAATATATTCAAAAATATGAGTTGGAGGTTTTATTTTAGATAAAAGTTACACGTGAAAGCTAAAAAAATCTATTATTAATAAATCTCAGGGATGAACATGTAATCGGATTGGTTTTCAATATAGCTACAATTTGAATTGACTGGAATCAAAACTCTAGGTGGTGGTGGCGGAGGGGCTGCCAATGCTTGTCGCAGTTTTCGTGCGACACGCCGTCCTAAGTCCGGGTCAACTAAGGTGAACAATTTTATTAACCGCCTCTGTATGAAAGGAGGTGCGGTCAGCAGTGCAAAGGACACTGTATTGTTAGCAAGCCGTTCTCTTTCGTCATCAGTTTGGATAATGTGATTGTAAAAGTAAGAAGGACCCTCCAGATCTATTGCATTACTATCATACACCAGTATTTGTTCTTTGGGATATGCTGCGTCAACGTATGATATGGGCCCGCTGAATGAATTTGGATAATAATGTGGTGCATCCTTCATGTTATCTCTAACTGGTGGGAGTCCATCGCGGTTATAGTTCTTTTCATAAAGCGGACGGTTTACTTCTATTTTATTAAAATTAGAGCCGAGACGATGGTTTTGGGTGGCAGGATATGCTAAACTTCGCCCTTTGAACAGTAAATCTTTAGGACCTGAAATTCCAGGAATCAGATTTCCTGGGTTGAATGCCAACTGTTCCGACACGCGATGGAAATTGTCAGGATTCTTGTCGAATACAACCCTTCCAATCGTTACCGTACGATACGTTCCCTTCTTCCACAACCTCGTCACTTCAAATGGATTATAATCCAAATGTAATAAGTCATCAAATGTCAAAATATCCATATCCAAACGCCAAGCAGGGAAGTTTTTCCGTTCGATTGCATCGTATAGATCTCTAGTGAAATAGTCCTGGTCCTGCGAACGTATTCTTGCCGCCTCTTCTGATGGTAAATTTTCTATTCCTTGTAATGTTCTGAAGTTAAACTTAACATAAAATTTTTCTCCTTTAGCATTATATATTTCAAAAGTGTGGATAGGGAAAACGTCCATTTTTCTGAACCCATTAGGAAGACCACTGTCAGACAGAAGTCTTAAAAATGAATTTATAGCATCAAATCGTAATGTGAACACATCGGCCCTTGCGGTGCTGTCAAATAAATTTGTGCGAGGATTTCGACGTGTCCCGTGAACAATGCTGAAAAATAGCTCAGGGTCCTTGTAGAAATAAACAGGTGCATTCAGACATAAAAGATCAAAGTTTCCCTCTTTCGTGTAAAATTTTACTGCCATTGCTTTGGGTTCTCTAATAGCTTCGACACCACCTTGATTCTGTACAGTAGTTGAAAATCTACCGACAAGGGGCGTTCTCTTACCAATACCATTAAACACATCAGCCTTTGTATATTGAGAAACATCATTGGTTACCTCAAAATACCCTAACACAGCCATACCTTTAGCACCCGCAACTCTCTCAGGTATTCTCTCAGAAACGAAATGTAATATATTGTCGATAAAGAACTTATTCATTAATAAGTCACTGTTTAATGCATTTGTTTTTCTAATTTCCACAGGGTCGCCTGAACTCAATGTCAGTAATCCGATTGGTTTCTATGGACAAAAAATGATTTTTAAGTATTCTAGTAACGGTGAGTAATAAATAAGTAATTTATATTGCTTATGTACGAATAATTTCAATTCCTTGTGATAAATTTTTCTTTATATTTACTTGTAAATGCCGTGCTTGTTACGAATTCAGTTATAACTTTTTTAAGTGGAAATCTAGTTAACGTGATATTCAAACTGTTAAGCAGTTTTGCGTAAGACTACTTCTAAACTTGACTACTTCTGACTTTCTTCTAAACTACATTTGAAATGTATTTTATGTTTCAAAGTATTTGAAAAAAATATTGCAGTAAATAGGATATCACATGACAAAATAATTTATTTACCAATAGGAAAACATTTTTTTCCTTGTCCTACAATTGCAGACAACCGTCCAGCATGTTTACTAAAGTCAATTATTTTAATATCATATACGGATTTTTAAAACGAGTAATCTCTTAAAATGCTAAGATCAATTTATTAATACTGACACTTGAAATAAAATAAATATTCTTCTTTACTTTTAAATAATATCAAATTCATGAAATAAAACATTGAAAATATGAACCCAATTACGCGGTTATATCAATATAATTAGTTTTGTCACAAACAAGTTTTTGTTAACAGTTTCAAAAGCTATTGAGCTAAAATTTTAGACATTATTTGAACTGATTAAATTGAGGCTAACTAATGTGTTTTTGCAAAGTAAACCTCTGAATAAAAATGGCTCTTTCTTCGAAGACCACAAGATGAGCAGTGAAATATACATTTATGAATTCATTAAAGAATCGTTGTTTACATGATAACTACAAGTAAGCAAAATTTCGATAATTTATTGTAACTGCACCAAGTAATTATCTCTTGAAGAAAAAACATTTAGCTACAAACGTACCGGATGGGTTTTTCTGAATTCATACAGCTGCCTTGAACCCGGGTCGGTCCTGTTTTCGTATTCATACGATGTGAATTCATATTCGCTGGCAAAAACACTTCGCCAAGTGAACAATACCACGAGACTCACAATAGCAGGCTTCATAATATCCGACTGTACTGGTTAAAAATGCCACGCACGTTTTTAACAGGGCTAAATAATTAACATTTACCAGCACAATTACAATTATAACATTGTTACACAATAATTTTGTTTTGATTATCTGGCCATCATCGAACGAAATATGACTAATTGCGTATGCATACTACATAGTAATCAAGATTTTGAAAATGGTTCGTTGAAAGTAAAATAAAATCTCGGTAGGTCCCCTATTTAAAGGATATATCTGGGGCGGCACTACCACGGTTCGTATCTCTGCCGGAAAGTAGTAGTGTGAAAACATTACTGTGTTCTGGTTTGAAGGGCACCGTAGCTAGCGTATTTACTGGGAAAACATGAGTTAACATCCAACGTCTCACGGTAGGCAACGCATTAGTGATACCACCAGTCTTGCCATTGTCTATGGGCGTCTACTGACGTCCGTTTTTTTTTGGAAAGTGATCACTTTCACAATAAAAAAACAAATTGACAGTTTCTAATGTGTTTCTTTTACTATTTTTCGTCCATATTAATTATAAAAAAGACCTGTAATGTGCTTTTTTGCTTTTTTCATAATGACAAACCGTGTTATACAACTGCTCGCTTAGGATTTCTTTAAAATTTATGTAAATATTTCTGATGTATTCATTTTATGTCAATGAATATATAATAAGTTCCTCTTACAGGGTTTGATTATATCTATGTTTCCTTTTTAAACCCAAAGTTTGGCTATCAACTGCTAACCGTTATTAACATTGTAACATTAAAGTGTTTTTTATGGAGTTTAAACATTTCCCAATCGATTACCTTTTGTTTACCGAAGCAGTAAGTTAGAGCATTCAATTATTCATGTTCAATAACGTGCAACGTGTTATTTTGGTTACGTGTATATAAGTAATTACTTTAGAAAACAGCAAGTCAAGCGGATGATTGGTTTGTGTATTTAACGCAATTAATTCGTTATTAACTTTAAAGGTTGTTATAAATACGCTAACGCAGTGACCAAGCTTACGGACACTTATTATTTTTAAAATGCTAGTATACAATTCAATGATAGATTTATTTAAAATAAATACTAGAATTCATTACTTCAAGTAATAATATGAGCAGTCTAATTATGTGCATTCCTGAGCTCCACTTTGAAATATACAATGCCCAGTAATTAAATAGGTTAACATAAAACATTATCCTATCCCTAGCGTGACATATTAACTGCATAACCTGTGTTAATAAACACGTTTAAATCTGTTACAGTTTTTTGTTTAATTACGTCTAGTTCTGGCGTAAAAACGATTGATTATATTAATAGAAATCACGTCAAAGCTTATTAGCATAAAAAACAAAGTTAATTTCCAAAAATAGGGCAAACACACAAACAGGTATTTATTTAAATACACTGTTATTTTATCAAATGTAAAATGATCCTATAATTAAGTAACAGTCAAAACAATTGAAATGAACTACCGCAAATGTGGTAAAAAATAATTCAAAGATAATCATATGAACCATTAATTTTCCTAAGTCTGAAATAAATAAAATATAAGAGCAGAAATATTATGTTCAGGTATTTAAAGCGTTAATTGTCACTTTATTGTACGTTATACATGTTTAGGGCGATGCACCGGCTCTGTGAACACAAGCGTGTCTAATGGCATCGCACCCGTTTATCCGTGGCAAAACGCCTTATTTGATACATTGCCTGCTATTTAAGAAGTTATTTATTGCCATAAACATTATGCAATATGCGATGTATATTTGAGATCTGAATCGATGATATAAATGCATATTATGAGTGGCACGTAAAAAAAGATATTAAATAGAACATGTTATTGTAAAATAAACGGTATTATATTGCGGTGGTTCAGTCATAATGTGCTGGAACATACTATGAAGAGTAGATTGAACTTATGAGCACCTGATAGCGGTCGGAGAGGAGATTATGGATGGTAATGCTCGATATCATACAGCAAGTGTTATACAACAGTGCCTTGAAGAGATCGAAATTCAAAAAAATGATGTAGCCAACCCTGACCTAAACCTCAATGAGCATATATGGGACTAGCTCCAACGATTCAAGGGTTCAAGCTATTCACACAGCTCCATCATGGCGGAATATGATGACCAAGATTTTATAGGAAAAAATTATAGAATCCATGAATGTTTGCAAGCCGCTATAACAGCAAGGGGAGGCAATACGAAGTAATGATGATTTCCACTTTCTTTACTTTTATAAAAATATTTTTTTTACTCATTACTCTGCCGTTTTAATTTTTATGCATTTATGTTCAAATTAAATTAATCAATACCATAAACTTAGGTGGTGGATTATCCATATTCCCAAAAAACAACCTTCCCCACCAAAATATTTTTTGATTCAGTGTTCTCTCGAGTGTATTTTATCTCCCGAAATCTCGAACATTTAACAGACAGATATTCGTTTACACTTTTGAAGTTATACTTTTTAGGCGCGTTATGAAAAATGATGAGAGTGAAATTTTAAGATGCGCGCACCTGTGACAAAAATTAACAGTATTAAGCCGTCTGTTAACCGCTCATTAAGTCTCTGAAAAAAGCTACCAACAAAATATTAATTGAACCTCGATATTATTCGCGCATGTTGGTACGCTCGTCACCTCTGATCACTAGTTTTCATATTTATAATATTTATCAACATGTCTCTAGTTTATACATTCACAACACGTATTTGAGTTTCATACAAATAATATATGTGCTAATAAATTATATTCAGTAGTGATTTAAATTGAATATTTTGATTGATATTACTTACTATTTTTGAATATTAGTAAAAAAATTGTCCTTATATACTTTTTAAGTGCTCCAATATAATTGAGGTTAACTATCCGTATGTATTATTTATTGATATAAATTAAAATACTTTTTATTTAATATAATTAACACTAAATATTATTAAATTTTAATGTTAAATACTTATTATTGGTTATTTAATATTCAAAAATAAAGAAATAAATTTAATAAAACATTTAAATTCAAATTCAAATTCAAATTCAAATATCTTTATTCAATATAGAAGTGTAACACTCTGCTTATTGATTTTCAAGGACGCTACCACCGGTTCTGGAATAGGACGCCTCCGACCTGAGAAGAACCGAGCGATTATTGCATTTCTTATATTTAATAAAAGTTTGTGATAAAAATTAAAATTGAACATCAAATTATAATATAAATTTTTAATATTTGTATTAAATTGAATAAATAATAAATATTTATAAAAATAACTAAATAAATTTAATGAAAGCTTTTGATAAAATGATAACTGAAGTTCCGATTCGACATTACGGGAAGATACTATGGAAGTGGACATCATTTAATTAAAAATACAATTGAATAATAAGACAATTTATGTTAGACTTAATGTAAGAAAATAAATATTTATTTATTTAATTTTCAAATTTAAACTGAACTTTGTTGATTATCCCTTTCCAATCCTTCTATTATTTTATTGTAATTAATTAGTTTGCATGCAATTAAAAACTATTTTTAATGATGCCAAAGAAGTATACTTCTCACAGCGCGTACATAAGTACACGCACCCATTTTTTAAGATATCTGTAAAATAATAATGTGTGACGCGTCAACGTCGCGAGTCAGACGTCGATCTCCCAAACGTCAGAGTACGAGCAGGAACTTGCCCTAGAGGCCGAGTTGCACGCCTCCTTCAGCAACAAGGCACTTTCTCTCAAAGTGGGAAAAGTGGAGGTAATTGCCGCGAGAGGAGTTTTTAGCGGCGCTGGACTTCGCGGCGCCTTAAGCTACGATCCGCATGGCCCATCAGAACCAAAGAGACGGCTACGTCGCGTTAAAGTCACCGAAGAATGTCAAATGTGCCAGCGGCAACAGCCAAAGCGACATCAGAAAAGAGCAACCTTTAGTTACTTAGTGTTTATACCAGCCATTCCATCTTGGTCGGATTGTGCCACATATCCCTTCTAAGCCACTCTAGCAGTGAGGAACCTGTAAGCTGGAGTTTTCCAAAGTGCATGAGCATTGGACATGACTACACTGCTATGGAATTGAATAGTCGAAGTGTTACTAAATTGTGCTCGGTCGGACGACAGGACACACGCATGGTGTTCAGTGTCTACTCGACAAGTCAGTTGCCAAGTAGTCACTGAAAAGTATGCGTGAAGTATTGTTTTAAACATTCAAAAACTTTTGATTGTGCTCAACTTTAGACTTCAAATAATTATTTTCTTATATTTATTTGTAAACATAGGATCAATCAAATTTAATATACAATAACATTACGAAAGTATTATTTGAGAATGATATCTGTTTGATTTTTAAAGCTAGAAAATATACAGTAGCTTGCTGTTACCCGTGACTTCAATCGCGTGGAACAGGAGAATAGTCCGCGAGGTGTATTGAAATATACTACATTGTTTTATAATATAAATGACGTGTTATAGTTGTTTGTGTCTATCATTAGACACAAAATTTCACGGCTATAGCTTAGACAGCGTTTAGAATGAACGTTTCGATCCTGTTGGAGCTAAAATCGAAACAAATGCCCCATGGAACGGCTCGTAGTCCAGAAACATGTGGAGGGCAAGTGCGGTCAATCACTTGCGCGTTACACAGACTTCATTAAAGCTACGACATAAACCTCCGTAGTTCGGAATTCCCGAGGCGCTGAATACCGCAACAAGTAAAGGTGGATCACCAGGGCTGTTATAACCAATTATGACAATGCAATTTCATCAACCACGACCACTCTGTCAAGAGAGGACGACTACGGAGGATAAGTGCATACCAAAAGTAAAAAATAAATATAAACTTTTAAAAATAATATATTTAGCGATTAGAATGAATCAATAAATAATTAAAAATTTTCGGAAAAAGACTCCAATCTGATTGGTTTTCAATATAGCACGAATAAAAATTACTGCTTTTATTTTTAAAAATCTTTAATTTCGTTTTTTTATAATGACATTTGAGGAATAATTAAATACAAATAAAAATAAATTTGAGGATTTTAATAATAAAACACATAAATTTATATTTTAGAATGAGTCAGAGGTTTTAAAAGATTAAAGTTACACGTGAAAGCAAAAATAATCTATTATTAATAACTCTCAGGGATGAACATGTAATCGGATTGGTTTTCATTCAATATAGCTACAATTTGAATTGACTGGAATCAAAACTCTAGGTGGTGGTGGAGGTGGGGCTGCCAATGCTTGTCGCAGTTTTCGAGCGACACGCCGTCCTAAGTCCGGGTCAACTAAGGAAAACAATTTTATAAGCCGCCTTTGTATGAAAGGAGGTGCAGTCAGCAGTGCAAAGGACACTGTATTGTTAGCAAGCCGTTCTCTTTCGTCATCAGTTTGGATAATGTGATTGTAAAAGTAAGAAGGACCCTCCAGATCTAGTGCATTACATCATACACCAGTATTTGTTCTTTGGGATATGTGCAGTCAACGTATGATATGGGCCCGCTGAATGAATTTGGATAATAATGTGTGCATCCTTCATGTTATCCCTAACTGGGAAGTCCATCGCGGTTATAGTTCTTTTCATAAAGCGGACGGTTTACTTCATTTTTATTAAAATTAGAGCTGAGACGATGGTTTGGGTGGCAGGATATGCTACACTTCGCCCTTTAAACAGTAAATCTTTAGGACCTGAGATTCCAGGAATCGATTTCCTGGTTGAATGCCAACTGTTCCGAACGCGATGGAAATTGTCAGGATTCTTGTCGAATACAACCTTCCAATCGTTACCTGTACGATACGTTCCCTTCTTCCACAACTCGTCACTTCAAATGGATTATAATCCAAATGTATAAGTCATCAAATGTCAAAATATCCATATCCAAACGCCAAGCAGGAAGTTTTTCCGTTCGATTGCATGATAGATCTCTAGTGAAATAGTCCTGGTCCTGCGAACGTATTCTTGCCGCCTCTTCTGATGGTAAATTTTCTATTCCTTGTGATGTTCTCAAGTTAAACTTAACATAATATTTTTTACCATTAACGTTGTATATTTCGTAAGTATGGATAGGGAAAACATCCATTTTTCTAAATCCATTTGGGATTCCACCGTCAGACAAAAGTCTTAAAAATGAATTCACAGCATCAAATCGTAAAGTAAGAACGTCTGCCCGAGAGGTGCTATCAAATAAATTTGTACGAGGATTCCGACGTATCCCATGAGCAATGCTGAAAAATAGCTCAGGATCTTTATATAAGTAAACTGGTGTATTCAGACATAAAAGATCGAAATTTCCATCTTTCGTATAAAATTTTACAGCCATTGATTTAGGTTCCTAGTCGCTTCGACACCCCCTTGATTTTGTACGTCGGTTGAAAATCTACCAACAAGGGGCGTTCTCTTACCAATACCATTGAACAAATCAGCCTTTGTATATTGAGAAACATCATTGGTTACCTCAAAATACCCTAACACAGCCATACCTTTTGCACCCGCAACTCTTCAGGTATCCCTCAGAAACAAAATGTAATATATTATCGATAAAAAACTTATTCATCAATAAGTCACTGTTTAATGCATTTGTTTTTCTGATTTCTACAGGGTCGCCTGAACTCAATGTCAGCAATCCGATTGGTTTCTACGGACAAAAAAATATTTAATTATTTCAAAAAAATTTAAATTTAATAATGCATGTAAAGTGAATATGATTTCAATTATCAAATTATTATCAAGACGAATAAAAATAAAACTATTGATAAAGCATGTGTCATATTTTCGATTTCTTATAATTATTTCATTTTTACAATCACTTATTAACACAACGTTTGTGTCGTATTTGCTACATTTTTAACTAAGAGTCTGAATAAAAATACTGTTTAGGTGTGCAAAAATAATATTAGAACTCTGTGTTAATTTTCTGCAAGACTATCTCAAGTATCTTGCAAAGTTTGCTCATTGTTTTCTTGTAATTTTATTTAATTAGATTGCAGCATATCAGAGAAAATTATTATTTTTGAACAATTAAAATTTTTGAAATAAGTAATCTTTTCTACTGTTAATATAAATATTTTAATACGACATTTTTTTTTAGTTTAGCTTTACTCAGATATTGGAATATCATTATTATACATAGGTAAACGATTAATTCTCTCGTCTAAATCAATGTTATTTATTTCCACAAAAGTTTAGAACCGTTTAAAATTTCGTCAAAATCAATCAGTCAAAATATTTTTATCTGCTAGCTAATATTTCAGACATTAAATGACCTATACAGTAATCAAAGGCTTACTTTTACGCTTTGATGCAAATTTTTGGAATATTCTATTATAACTTAGATGACTTCTGCTTTGTACTTAATTTTCAAACCAGCTGTCATCAGTTTGGAAAGAAAACCTCTGGCCAGAGCTCTCTTTTTCTATCAGTGGACAATAATTGTCTTTTTAACCAATTAATCGTTCTAAACGTTGGCAGTTATTTATAAAATTGTGACATAATTCAAATCCTTGTTGACCTATAAAATATCGCTTACGTTTGTTTTGTACAATGGCACCACTAAAAATTGTCTTTGTCAACATACGTATAGCAACAAACATACCGGATGGATTTTTCTGAATTCGTATAGCTGCCTTGGACCCGGGTCGGTCCTGTTTTCGTATTCATACGATATGAATTCATATTCACTGGCAAAAGCACTTTGCCAAGTGAACAATACTACGACACTCACAATAGCAGGCTTCATAATATTCGACTATACTACTTAAAAATGCCACGCACGTTTTAAACAGGGCTACATAATTTACATTAATTAATTCTGTTCTTATTACCTTGGTATCATCGAAGAAAATATTGATTTTCTGTGCATGCATATTACATAGTCATCATGACTCTATTGAAAATAGGTCGTTAACTAAGTTGTAATCTTTTCATGGAATATTTTTTTTTTCTTGATTACATTTGTTTTTCGCTTAGTTTCTCCAGCAGTTATGTTTAATCATGTCTGGTGTGTCGCCTTTAAACGCTAACTTTAACACTCAATAAAAAATTACAAATTAATGCTCAAATGTCAATTGTATAATGGGTTCTTTTCTGTTTTTTGCGATTTGTTCGATACCTTCACCACCGTGAATCTTGGCCCCATACGAGTGAATCATTTTACTTTAAATTTTGATCGGAAACATTATGAAGAGGAGTCTTCAAGGTCGTGAAGTGCTCGGCTATTCGATCCATCTAACGGCTTACGAAAGAAACAAAAGCAACTAAAAACATCAGATCACGGCCCTGCATCTCTTGCCCTCGACTGTTCGCGTTACCCTTAGGCATTCAAAATTATCAGTAACTCTACAGGCCATATAACGAAAATATTTTAGGACTCATTGTACACAGAAAAAGACAAGCACCATTTTTCTTAAATATTGAACGACTCTGTTGACAAAAGTTTGTAGGAAACATGGTCCAAGTAAATCGAAGGAATCGACGGCAACATTACATCTCAAGGTCCAAGTCTTCACACTATAAAAAAAAAAAGAAAAGACAAAAGTTCGAACTAAACGTATTTTGTTCCTGTTCCTAATTTTTTTTGTCTTTTTTTCCTATTTATATCATTGCTGATTTTACCATGCCAATTTGGAACCAAGACATTGTATATGATTTAAAACTTCGTATTCCTGTAACAGGTTAGAGTGGAATCGAATCTTCGTCTTTCTTTTGATAACGGCTCATTGTTATTAGACGCGATAACAACACCGCCGACAGGGTAATTTCAAAGTTATTTCGTTTTTATTTTTTGCTGTAGAATTCACGAACGCTGGGATCGGAAAGTTCTGGAGTGGATACTGGGGCTCGGCAAACGTTGTGTGGGACGTCCTGCGGCAAGATGGAATGACGACATTCGCAAAGTGGTTGGTGTTGGCTGGATGAGAATAGCAGTAGATCGGAAGCGGTGGCGTTCATTAGCATTCCTATTTCCAGCAGTGGACTGACACTGCTGGCTGCTGCTGCTTATGATGATGATGATGAATTTAATCAGCGCTCTTAGTATAATTTGTCTTAGTAATCTTTATTAGAAATTTAAACATTTACTTATATTTCATTCTTTGTTGTACATAAAAATAATCAAACTAAAAAACAGCATGCGCTTATTCGTGTTTAATAACGACGCAGTGTGTTATTTTCGTTACGCGTGTCTGTAATTACTTTAGAAAACAGCATATCAAGCGGAAGATTGTTTTGTGTATTAAACGCCCATTATTCGTTATTATGTTTGAGGTAAGAGAATAAGTACACTTACGCTAAGCTTCACTTACGCGACATTAATTAACAATTATAATATATCTTTCATTATAAGTAATATCTAAGATAATGGAATTTAACAGAGAAATTAAATAAAAAAGTGTCTATTTGCCTCATTATTCCTGTGATTCACTGTGAAGGAAACTATACACATTGTCTCTAATTTATGTTAAGTCATTTATGTATAAAATATTAATTATATCCCGTGTCCACGACAACCATAAAGTGTTCGAAACGTCTTGAATGAAATTCGAAAATTCAAATATTTACATATATTTAAAATAGAAGTTAACACTTACTTATAGATTCTCAAACAAGCTACCATCGGTTGGGAATAGGCATGAAAAGAACCTGCAAAAATAAAAGCATTTCATTGTCATCTATAAAAATAATTTAACAAAAAATTATAAGCATACATATTTCATAATTTAAAGCAAGAACTGTAGCGCGCATTTCATTACCAGGCTTTGTTCACATTAAAAATGTATTGTTACAACCTTTAACGCATAAATGTTTATTGACAACCTTTTTTTATTTATTGATGGTTATTTTGTTGTAAAAAAAATAATACATTGTCCCATAAGAGACTTACTTTTTTCACAGTTGAAAAAAACAAATCATCTTTTTTTTTGCAATGTCCATTACAATGTATTTGTAAATCATTTTTTGCAAATAAGTAAAATTTCTAATATATATAAATAGTGGCTGCTATAATAAAAAAGTCTCGTTAACCAAATCGGTAAAAATATTAATTTAACAATAACGTATAATAATTAATTTATTATTAATTATTAAATAATTTAAAATGAATTTGTCGTATATTTTAAAATGAATGCTAAAATTTATTACTAAATAATTAATTTAGTATTTATTTTAAAATATACGACAATATAAATACATAATTATTATGAAAGATGTATATATGTAGGTCGTTAAAATGTTATCATAGTGTAAAGTTATTCACATTGAGGGCGATGCACCGTCTTGTGAGGCACAAGCGTGGCAAATTACGTCACACCTGCTCGTTCAGAGCATAACGGGATACTTGATTAATTCCCTGTGTTTAAGCAATTATCAATTGCAAGAAACAATATGCAGCACGCGATGTATCTCGTAACTTGGTAAAAAAGATGATTTCACTGATGCCATGAGCGACACGTGAAACATTTTATCATTACGTTAATTGACATGTGTGATAAATAAATGGTCAATAATTAACAAATATTTTTTAAACTTTTGCTTGAAAACTGATAATATTTATCCCTTATAATATTTGTGAAGTTTTAATAATTTTCATAATTGTTTAAATAGGAATCCTTACGAAGATATTTTTCTTCGTAGATATTTGCTCAACACGAACTTCGTGCTTTTTTATTAAATATTTAAAACTGAAATTAATTACAATAATGACGAATAAAGTTCAACTTTTGTTTTTTTAAGTAATTGTTAGTGCCAGTATTCCATTCCTTTTGAGAGACGATTAAAATATAATAAAATATGTCAGCTATTATTTTGCACAAACATTGGTTTAAAAAAAATAATATATGAATTTTATTATTATATATATTTTGTAAAATCGAATTATAATAATTGAAATCTGAAACAGAAAGCTATATATATATTTAGGTCAATTGTGAACAATGTCTTAAAAGTTGTTTCATTAATTTGAAAACGTGTATCTTTAACATATATATTAATTATTTATAATTATATTTCTTTATTTCGGGATTCATAAAACGACTACATTAGCGACCACTTGTATCATAAAACCTTTAACTTATTTAAAGCACAGTTAAATCAAACGGTGGTTATAGCTGTGTGGTGTTACCGTGATAATTAAAAGTTTTGTAAAATACTTGTAATAATTTATGTAAACTTAGAAAATAGTTAAAATTTATTTTTATTATAATATTGTATAAAAATACTTCTTTATTTAAATTGAGTCGTGGGGCAGTCGTCGCGCATATCGTGTACACTAACAGTCCTATTAGATAATACGAAACAAACAGGATCGTATTGCAACTTGCACGCCGACCGTCTCAAGTCAGTATGCAGCTAACTTCGACGCGCACTCCACGTCGCCCGCGCTCACGCAGCTTTGATACGCAAACATCAACTTCAATCAAATCTTCAAATCTATCTCCTGGTATTGCTATCTACGTCTTTGCTATCTTTGCTTATGTTCCTTTCTAATAAATCTAAAGCATAAATAAACTGTTGGTGCATGTGCAAAACGGACTATTATTTATATCTACCAGAAGAACTGCACTACAGCTGTACGAATTTTCGTTGAAAAATGTATTTAAAACAAGCACAAGTGCCGCTTTCAACATTTATGAATGAGTTAATCGTTGCCAAAATAAATTTTAATACAAGCGTGCTTAACTTTATTCCAATAAATTCAATAAACGGCTTTTTCAACTCTTCATATTCTTAATAAAATTATAAAATATTAAACGCTCGTTTCTTATTCAACTTTTTCGCTTTAAATTAGTACAGATTTTGATTTTGATATAAAAACTTAATTTTGACACTTTATTTAAGATAGCAAGCACAGTTTTAACAAAAATATAAGTGACTTTAAAAACAGTATGCCAACAACAATATATGATCGTTATTTAAGCATGTTTAGCTGGTCCGTAATTTACCTAAGCCGTACCCAGTTTTTTTTTTAATATTATTCTTTTTCAATTTTTTTTTAAGATTATAGTTGTAATATGGGACGGTCCAAATCATTGTCACCCTTTACTTTAATATATTCAAATTAAATTTTAACGTATGAATAAAAAACGCTCGTCGCAGGGGGCCAGCACTAGGTTCAAGAAAGCCCAAAAATTATGATGAATACTTGTGAGACTGATAAATAAGGATGTAACAAATCGATAATTAAAAACATAGCAATAAAACATTAAAGCCACTATTCGCTAGTCAAGTCACCTAAACCTCTGCAGTCTCACTGACATTTGCATGAATTAAGTCTGAGTGGAGGATATGAAGACAAACGATCTGAACCAGCTCTATGATCGAATTATGAGAGCCCAAACGGCTAGCTCAAAGCCCTAATAGCTACTCAGAATAGATATATCAGTATAACGTTTTGACGTCGTTATAGTTATCACGTGCAAGGATGTAACGATAACAATATTGAGATTTTCAATCCTCTGTCTGAGAGTTAACGAATGAAACATAATAGGTAATAAGTAAATTTAGATTAAATCACTAAGTTCACTTATGAATATTTCAATCACATTTGTTGCCAGAATTGGCAGAAGTAGTCCGGTTAGGTAAATCCGATTTCAAGGCAGGGGTCCAATCTAACTCGGGTGGGCCGTGTTCGGAAGGCTAAGAAGCATCGTCTTGTCCAATGTTCCTCACTGTCTGAAGTCTTTGACCATGTGTGTTGCCAGTAGTAGGTCAAGCCAGCCGTATGAGGAAGCTCCCATTCGCTTAACGAGCTATGTATTGGGCTATGCCCGGAATTTCCTGGATCATAGAGTACGTTATACCGACATCTGCATCATAACAATAGTAACTGATATAGCTCGCAGAGTTACTAAGCTGAAGTGGCAATAGGCCAGCCACATGGCTCGTAGAACCGACAACCGTCTGGGAAAAAAGGTTCTTGAGTGGGAGCATCGTACTGGGGCATCGCAGTGTAGGACGACCTCCCACGAGATGGAGTAAGTCAGTGTGCAGCAAGTCAGTAGATGCAGGCGGGCCGAGATCGTACTTGGAAAGGTTCAACAGTGCAATTCGTTAGGCTTATTTGATGATGATCATGATGATGTGAAGCGTAATTATATACCCCTATTACTAATTATTGGCAGTAAACTTAATTCAACCTAATTATCAAGTGATGATTTATTATTAAATTAATTCAAATTTATTAAATTTATTAATTTTTGGATCATAACAATACATTTACTTTACGCACATAAACCAAACGTAGTATAACTAATAGCGTTATAATAATCAAAACAATTTCAAAAAGAGGATTGTGTAAAAAGCATGTAACATTAAATGAACTTATCAATAGCGTCGTTGTAAATAAAAAACTGAAAAAGTCTTTATGTTTTTATAACCCAATAAATAAATTGAAATCAATTTCCGAAGTCAAAACTATCGTTAACTTTTGTTTGTCGTTATAATAGACTCACCCATTTTGCAAACAGGGCATTCAAAACATACAACTAATAATGAGCTATACAGGCTGTTCATTTGAATAGCAGTTAATTACAATTCCGTTCGTACACCTAGTCGATCCAGTGTCTACAAGAAACCTGACAAATTACTCGTTTCAATCAAGTATAGGCACAATTTGTGCGAAGGGAAATTAGTCTTTGTTTAATCAACGCAAACTGCGCGCATAAAAATCTTTGGAACTACAATAAGGCTTAATTTAATTGTCTATTACAAAGATGTCCGTATCGCAAAAATATTTTGAGTTTTGCTCAAAAGCAAAATAAAAAATAGTTGCTTCGATTACAAACGTTGGTTAATATTAGCATTATGAAACATTAGTTTAAACAAAATAAAATTCCAATATCTTTATTAAAAATAGAAGTGTTCATTTATTATTTATAGCTGACATACCGGTCTATTATCGTTATCACATGCTGTAAATGAGCGACACGTACTTACTAACAAACAACCATCTCGAAGCTAAATGGAACAGATTGCTTCACGGAGTAGCCACATCAAAGTTAAAGTGTTACATGGAGTTCTTGATACCGTTTTGTATTTCATTTGTTGTTGTATTGCTTATACACACATAGTACATTATTGGTTGCGTTTTTAGTAACTATATAAGGTTTTGTCTTTTGCGATTATCATTTTTCTTATGACGTATCAGACAAATGAAACATTTTGAAAAATTCAGAAGTTAACTAAACTTTAAGTTGCGTTGAGTTTGAGTTAAATTTAGTTTTCATTTTATGCTTCCAAATTAAATAATATTATACTAAAATCTTTACTAATTCAGGTATTACAGCATTACGTACAAATTTTAATATGATATTTATTAAATCTGTTTAAACCGAAATGAATACTTTAAATGGTTTTCTTTGATGAACTGAACTATTTTTAACAAACAAACGAGTGATTAAATAAAATGACCTGAGGACATTGTTACTATTTTTAGCTTTAAATGATAGGTACATTAATATTGGATTTTCCGTGATAATTATAAATTTAGAATTAGAAATGATAAACATAAATAGTAAAAGTTTGACTAATCAAATGTCATTAATTAAATTGTTAATTTCCAAAATTCATCAACATATGACCGCCATAAGCAAATTTATTAATTAACCATTTCAAGATTGCAAATTTTTCATCTAGATTCAACAATATGTTCTATGTTAATAATATGAACAATGTATTAAATTCTTAAACTATTAGGAACTGAATTCTATACTACTAATAAGCTCAAACATGCTAACTGCAATAAAAATTTAAATGGTTTTTTTTACTCTCAATACATAGGTCATGTTGAAATGTCAGTCATATGCGTTCCTGAACTTCATTATAGACCAGTTTAAGTACTAATACGTATAATATACTTTATGCCTATCTCTTACGGTTTTGCCACCGTTTATACCTTAGTCGCACGAGATCGTAATTTTAGAATCGAAATTTTATTAATTTCATAAATATCTATTTAACTACTTAACATAAAATTATTAAAAAACATATAAGACCAATGGAAAACTAATACCTATAATTTAATAAAAAATGCGCTAGGAGCGGAGCAACGAGGTAACATATATAACAAAAAACGGCTCAATAACAAATAAAACTAGTTAGGATTAAAGTTTTTTATAAATATTACAGTAAGTACAAAATTATAATTCATTAGCTTTTACTCGCGGGTTCACCCGCGTTTTATTTTATAAATGTATATTACGGAACTATGATTTTAACTAATGTTCTTTAAGTACATTCTGAAAGCTGAAATTATTGAGGTTAATTTGTTTGAGGCTTTATAAGGTAAATTTTAGCGCCAATTATTTCTTAATAAATTAATATTTCATCGCTTATCACCTTCTGGTTCGATAGGTTAGTAAACATAGTCTAATATCCATCACGAACTGTGCCCTAAATTCTCGCGTTCTTATTAGAGGACTACATCCATGTTTCATTCGTTGGCGATGTGTAACCAATAGAGTTTTTGGTAATAATTGAATTTTTTTCTTTGCTTTTACTCAGTTTACTTAAACATTTCTTTTTTCGTTTTAGTTAAACCGTTCTAAAAACCTTAAGTGAGAACTACTTACCAAAAACTAGGCTTATTTACCAATTAACAATAATATAAAAAAAATCCAATTTGAAATCCAACACACGACGTTTTCCACGCTTTCCAGTACGGGAGATGGCATTTATTCATTAGGCATTTATTGGAAAAGTTGAATGAGAATTTATTGCGCTATTTGCAACTTTCAAAATTATTGCTTTTTACGCCCCGGTCGGATGTTATGGCCAATCAAATGGATTTAGCCCAATGAGAAGAGATTAATTGGTTTTTATTGAAGCCAATTTTTTTACGACCAAATAGGCTACATACGATGAGGATGTTCTTAGTCGTATCTAAGTGCCAAAGTGCGAATTACTTATCTTAAAAATAGCTTAGGAGTAAGACACAAAACAATAATCTGGATACTTAAAAAGGAAGACTGAAATTTTTTTGCGACTTAATTAAGGCTTATCTTCATCAATTGTATGGATATTAAAGACATAGCAAATTATAACAGTGTTCAAAGAAATTAGGTTGCTCATACTAAATTTTATTTATATTTGCGGCAAAACCGCTTCACTAACTAATTTACGTTCCTATCAAATCTTAATTGAATTTCATATCAGTTACAGACAGATTGTCTCTATTAAGAAGTAGAGATTAAATAATGAAATGTAAAAAAATTTATACTTTCACTGCAACCGAAGTAGCAAAATTTCCCTTAATTCTATTGCTTTTATTTATTTCTTTTATTTATGCGATTATTATACATATCTTATCCACAAATTTACGGATTTTTCGCGTTACTTAAATATATTTAATCCTGTTCGGATTCTTTGCAGCATCCATGATCCCGGGCAGACTAAGTTATATATGTCCAATTCTCAATTTTTGGAATAGCCACAAAGTTTTTATTTAAAATTGACATATCTTTCACTATCTTAATTTTGAACATTGGTTTGACAAAAATTACTTATGTTGTCCTGTATCTGTGTGTTGCAAAACAAAAAAATACTTGCAAAAGAACATCGATTTATATCCAAATTTTAATAGAGAGAATGGGTGGTCTTTGCCACTTTCATATTATCCAATAATTTATAAAATTAAATCAAAGGCTACGAAGCTACATGACAACATAAGTACTTTTTGTCAAACCAATGTTCAAAATTAAGAAAATAGAATTTAAATTGAAAACCTAAATAAACGATGAAACCGTTCCAAAGAAAAGCATGAGCATAGTACGATTGATAAACGTAACATTTCTCATCTTCTGCATTTTCTCTAAATGATCTCTTCAAAAAGAAATAAGTTTCCTTTGTTGTTTAAAATATAACATGTGCTGAAAGTAAGCAATGAATAAACACAATCCTCAAATATGCGAGCGAAGCATTTGGCCACTCCGTAAAGGAAATTAAAGCGAGATAAATTATTATTGAATACCTAAGCCAAAACGAGGGTATAAATTTTCCTATTTTCTGTTTGCACAAAAGTAATTAATGGTTTACATAATTTACATTAGGCAGATAATGTTTAATAAGGAAACTCATGAAATAATAATCATACAAATTTAATAAAATTATATAACAGTTACTTTATGTTATGTCTAGCTTATCTTTATAAAATAAGATTCCTATTGAGGCAACGCAAACCTTTTATTATTGATTAATTTCTTCATATTCAAAACACTTTCTTTATCAACAATAAAAAACGTAAATCTACCCTATTGTAACTAAAAATGCTATTATTTCGTAAAACATTATTTTAACTTAACTTTCTTAAAATACATTGAAAGCATTGTTATTTTCCGCTTATATTGTAGATTATGTTTCGACCATTTTAAGTGTTTTTAACTATACATAAATTTACTTAACGTCGTCTCACAGACGTGTACAATGAAAACTTACATTAATGGTGTTCCAAATGAGAAAACTATTTCAACAAATGCGATTCAAGCAAATGAGAATTTATAGCCAAGGAAGTCTCCCAGTTCTACACCTATAGCTGAACTAGATTAAAATTACCAAGATAATAAATCTATTCTTTTGGAAAAAGGTATTTGCTTAGTGTTTATAAATTCCTTCAAAATATCTCCTTCAAGCCATATTTCAATTTGTAAAATTCTTTGTTTTCATTTTATTATAGAAGTTTAAACAGTGAGATATAAATGTTAGCTATAAAAGTTGAAATGCCTACGAAAGTGAAAATACTTATTTTAATTAACCTAATTCAAATACGATCTATAATGCTAGTACTGAAAGATCGTGAAATGATTGACATTTGGCAGCATTCTACAAATACGATTCTTAGGTTTTATATCCTAACGCTACTCTACTTTTAAACTAATTGATTTTTAAAAGAAAATATTTTTTGCCCCAATTAAAACATTATAAATTCAGAAACATAAATTGTAAAGGTAGCGAGGTCATCATTGCTCTTTAATTCAGCACTATCTTTACATTACATACTTTGTAATAAGCAAATTTGGTAATACGGGATCGCACTTTAGAAATCGCTGATCGTGGATTCGAATCACGAAGGAACTAAAGTACTTTTTATTTTTGTTTCCCAATTGGTTAGGCTATTGCGTGACGGACCACCCGGATTGCCTGTAAAATATGATGTTGCGTTGGATGGCGACATGTAAAAGTTTTTCCATCCCATCAGAAAATGAAATTAAAAGGCGGAGGGAGTACACGTGTGCTTGTATTTTTGAGTAGTTTTAGCTTTTTAGAATTTAGTACTTTAGAGGCAAGATTATTATATGCTATCAATATAGCAACACTTTAAATGGTAAACATCTTATGGAGTTGGCAATCTATTATATTCTTTATTCAAATATAGAAGTTTACACTTGCTTTTGACTCAATACAACTACCATGGTTCGGAAAAGGACGTCTCAGAACTGATAATAAGTGCGAAAGAACTACGTGCTATTTTTGTCATCTTTTAAAAATACAAAAATTTAAAGCTACTAACTCTCCTCCTCCTAGCTATGAATCCTCACATGGTGTGGGGCTAATTTAAAGTTCCATAACTATTAGTGCAATTTTGAAACAGACCTGAGCTACATCTATTACAGGATGTGTTATCATTTAATTCATTGGTATCGTAATAAATACTTATGATATCAGCTATAAACGTTCCTTGACTACCTTTTAAATTTATTTATAGTTAAATTCTAGAACGTTGACTGGGATTTTGTAAAAACGTCACTGTTGTCCCATAAAGACTGACTTTCTTGCTGCAGTCTAGTCGTTGGAAGAATTAAATTATGTTTGTTCCTTGTATCTATGTCAGTGCATCACAATGTCTTAGGAAATCATGCCTATTTTTTGCACATACATAAATTTTATATGTATTGAGAATTAAAATAATACAAATATGTATTGAGAATTAATCGGTCATTATTTTTATTTCTGTGAACAACTTTCTTAATTACAAAAGTCGTATTAGTATCCGCTGTATTTCCGCAGTAGAAAGTTCCATAAGACATAATACAATGAAAATAGCTAATAGACACTAAACGAGCTGTTTCCACATTAGTTAATAATCTATTTCTTTCACTGCGTAAGCTGCAGAGTTTACTTTACTTGCTAGCCTAATAATATGGGGGTCATGTACATTTATTCCTAGAAATACAGTTGATTCAACTACATCTAATTATAGATCGATACTATCTAATATAGATCGCCTGGAGCAGTTGCAGTCAGCTCGGAGGACGTTATTCACCATAGTCATCATTATTATACAGCCTAGCGAAATCCCTTGTTAGATATAGACCTCCCCTATGAGCTTTCAAGCGGTAGAAATAGGTCAATGACCACGTGGATGTCTAACCATTGAGATCAAGAAAAATAAGGAAAGTTTCTAATAAAGACCATAACACAATATTACGTTGTCAAATATTAAAACTACTTAATCACCATATTAACAAATTAACTTTTATCTACCTCAACGTGATAAAAATGAAAATATACGATCTCAACTATCGACACATCGAGATAAAGCCCAAAAAAGCAACAAAAGACCATGCTACAACGTTAAAAAAACAGAAGATTGCTACTTTACTCGGAATATAGAATTTTATAAACATTTTTATACAAAGGACCTCTCCGCACTGGGAACGCGATCTACAAGCTAAAATTGTATTCCTGATTCAAGATTCCAAGCATCGCAATGAAAATCAGATGCAATCTGCTTCCGCATCTTGGCGAATACAAAACTCAGGCAATTGTACTACCTAATGCACTTTCCGACAATATAACTGTGTGAAGTAAGTGTTTATAACATAGTACCCTTTGTGAATATCAAGTTGAAAAATTAAGATTAGTATTGAAGAATAAAAAACATTAACATATTATTCTGCTCTTACGGTGCATATCAGTATTTTGCTTTATTTTGTAAAAAGCTTTTATATTAAAAACTGCCTCCGTAGCCTAGTGGTATGGGCGTGTGCTTAGGAACCGGAGGTGGTGAGTTCGAATCCTGCGGGGGCTAGTTGGTTACGGCAATTTTGGCCGATCACCCAGTTGTCTGAAAATTAAGATCCATGCATTGGATGGGCATGTAAAAAGTCGGTCCACCCACCAACCCGCATTTGACCAGCGTTGTGGAATACAGTCCCAAGCACCCTTATAGATAAGGGTGTATTAAGGTAGGCCTATGTACAGCATTGGACTACCGCAAGCTGATGATGATTAAGATTAAAAAAATGGGAACACATTTCTTTTATTTTGTAAACTACATTAGGATTCCTAATTAATATAAAAATTAAGAGTTTAATTTAACCTAATTAACGACCATAGATCACTAGTTAGTCGATTAGTTAATACATCGTCATCCCCTGCCTGAGACTTATCAAATTCACATTTTTACTTTAAGTTTTCACAATAACTAAAAACATTCTATTTTATGTAACACCTACGTAACTAAAATTAACCTTTTGAAACTAATAAAATGACTCCATTGTTAAAAAATTTAGTTTTCCAATACTATAAAAATAAACAGAACGTGAGAGATTTGAATTTGCACCGCAATTGGCTTCATTAGAATTTCAATAAGCTGTGAGCGGTTTCATAAAAGGTGCTTATCATCAAGTTGTCGTATTTTTCTGTAATTTAAATAGATATACATGCTCTTGTTAAATAGACAAACTAACGTCTAAGTTATACATTCTTATTTATTTTATTTATGTTACACAAAATATTTGCGATTCGATGCACGTGAAAATTAATTTCATTTCCGTTGATGAAATTTGTCTGCAAGCAAGTTAAGTTTCAAGCGCAGTCTTATAGAAATAATTTCCCTGCGAGAATCGAACCTACGACATCCGGTTTATAAGGCAAGAGTCAATACCGCTAGAACACGGAGGTAGTTTAGTTTGGATAACTCACACTATAACTTTTTGATTTTAGCCTATTACTAAATATAATGCATGCTCTGTTGTAGTCTGGCGTAAAAGAATAACAATCATAGAAGTAGTCGTACACACTTACGCTTGTAAATTATAATAATTAAAAAACTACAGGTGATGCCTATCACGACATGTAATAACTATTTTTTACATCTAAGTAAATATAAATGTTTACTAAAAAACATTTCGAAATAAACCACACACCGGTTATATACAGGTTCATGAGTCAATACGCTATGGATTCACTGAGAGGTTAATGTTTAAAGGATCAACTCACACTATACTTTTGATCTTTAGCCTATTACTGAAGAGTATAATTGACTTGTAGAGGGATTTAATCATAATATTACATATTTGAGTAGTCTTGTTCACTGAGTGTTAATTGACTTAAAGATTCAATACAATATTACAGTTTGATGCCTATCACTTGTCATGTAAGTTAATGATTTTAAGCATCTAAGTACTAATATACATTTAGCGTCTTTTCACTAAAGTTAACTGATTTCGACAAGAAATCCAACACTATGTTATTACAGGTTCTTTGAGTACTTGTTTACTGGACGAGGTAAATTGACTTTGAAAGGGATTCAATCACTAATATACATTTTTTTCCGCTTTACAATTGCCTTTAAAAAAACAGGAAATATCAATTATCTTGAACGTCTATTCTCGAAATAAATACAACCGTATACAATGTCTTTATTAATTCAATAAGATATTATGGCTGACGCGATAGATGACCTGGATTTCTTATTCATATTTTTTTTAAATATTTAGTTGTATTATATTCAATTTAAATTGTTAGGTCTTAAGATTTTAAACGGAAACAACAAACGATTTAAAACTCAATGATAAAGAGATGTTCAAGTGTTTTACTTGCTCATGCCAACTGCATTAAATGAAAATGCATCTGCAAAATACTCACAGTATTCAAAAATAAACAGTTTGGAAAGGTTCCTATAAAAATTTTGTATCTATGAATTTAACACTACATTTTTCATCATTATTTTCGATGAAAACTACTTTAGCTAAGATTCCAAATGAGAAAAGTTTTCCAACACTTTTCATGTTAAAATGAGATTTAACAATGCAGAAATAATATTGATTTATTTAATGCTGAATAAAAAGTAAATATTGAGACTTGCAATATTGAATGAAAAATTAATAGTATTAATCTCTGAAACTAAATTGTAAATTGTATCACGTATATTTTAAATATTTTTGTAATTAAATATAGTTATGGTATAGGTTATTACAATTGCTTATTATTATCGTATTAAAAAAAGAAAAATCAATCGAATTAAAATTACCTCACAATACTTTTACCTATATTTTTTCACTTTATTCTTAGATTATTTGCATTATGTTTTCTTAGCTTAAACTTCGATTCTACGGCTGGTCAATTTCGATGACAAAAAATTTTTAGTAAACAATTTACCATACATTTTTGTTCTGTTGATAATAACCAGGTATTAACCATATTGTTTATTTTTAGTAAGTTTTGTAAAAATTAATTCAAGTCGAAGACTTTTACAAAACATAAGACTTTCAATGCATTATGTTTGTTAGTTTTTGAAAGAAATAATACTTCCTTTATGATTTAAGAAATCATTTAACTGTAAAACCTTTTTTAAAATCAAGTTATTTCGTTTGTTTTACACGACTGTTTAGGTTGTTAAACATTTCCAATAGCATAATTATTCCTTCCTTAGTTATCCAAAAACTATGAGATTAAAAAATAATATCACAACGTCATTGAATGAAGAAAATTAAAATTTTGTAAATTATTAGATAAGACCTAAAATATGTACATGAATTTATACTTATTCCTGTTCTGTGACTGTAAGCACTGAAAATGCAAAATTTGTACATTGTACTCACGCTAAGGCCAGGCAATTTCTTATTAAAAAGATGCTTTAATATTCCCAGTATATTACTTGAAGACTAAAATGTTTAATTAATTACAAGAATTAGTAATACTGTAATATTTAATATTAGCCTAATACTTTGTGTTTGTCACTTTATGTTTATTTCATCCCACCACTAAGCGGCAGAAATAAGCACCGAGGTGGTACCGCTCCAGAGGACCCACTGTAAAATGGGGACCTACCACCCCTAAAAGACATTTACAATATAATCATAAAAAAACTAGATATAAAAGGTTTATGACTTTATTTATATTAAAATAACAGATTGCTTAGAGATCAAGGTAAATAAGGTAAAGTTTTTAGTAAAAGCCGTATTAAACTTAATACGATGAAGTATAGCAAAAGATTTAAACCATTTTAAAACTATAATACAAAATTCACTGTCAAACGACACGATAGGATAGAAGGTATCAGAAAACGCAAAACATTAGTGATCAAAGGTTATCTTAGCCCATTAAAGCTCAAAAATAAGCAATAATTGGACTTGTTTAAATATTGAAACAGACGCAAGATTGCTACTTCACCAGGAATGAACAATTTTTGTAAACATATACAAAGAACCGTTACGCGCCGTGAACGCAATCTAGAAACTGGAATTGCATTCGCGATGCAAGATTCTTAGCATCGGAATGAAAATCAGATGCAATCTGCTTCCGCATCTTGTATATCAGAGAGCTCTTTGTGATTTCAAACGAAACGGCGATTGCATAACTCAGGCAATTGCAGTACTTAATGCATGTACACTATGGCTGTAAACCAAGTATTTATAACGTAAGTACCTTTGACCGATTTTCCAAAAGAACGGTACTCGATTCGTAGCGTATGTTAATATTTTTATATACTACTTTGTTCGATTGTTTATTTCTTGAAATTTAAATTTAGCTTTTTCTTCATTGTTCTTTATGTTTTGTGATAAGTAGTTTAAAATATTAAACTTTTTATTCTTACATTATAAATGTTCTAATAATAGAAATTTTTTATAAGTAGTTTAATAGATATTAACTTGTCTATATATAGTTCTTAAATTTTAAAATTAGTAACTTGAATAGATCATAATAGTTCTGTTTATACAAAATTATTCCTTTTTATGAGACATTAAATTTTTTAATAATTAAAATAATTATGATAAATAGTCTTATTCTTAAAGTTATTGTATACAATAATTATCTGCTTTTTATAGACATTAAATTTAATAATTAAATATAATTACTCGATAGCATAGTGGCATTGGCTTTGTTTGAACCGAGTCGTGGTTCGAATCAGTGATTCAACAAACGTTTGTATTCCTAGCTTTGTTAGGACGTTGCCGATCACCCAATTGTCTGACAAGTAAGTATGTGCGCTCCATGGCAGATGGGCATTAAGGCGTGTTCCACGACAACCCTATTGGACCAGCGTGGTGGAAGTCCCAAAGACCTTAATGAAGATTGTTGTTAGAGGCCTAGTTCACAGTGGACTATCAAAGGCGATGATGACAGATGTGTCTAGTTAAAATAAGATTAACACATGCTTGAGGGCATGAAATAGGAGCACTTCTAACTCATTGACATAAATTTGATTTATACTCGGTCCAGAAACCATTGGAAGTGCATTGGTAGTAGGTAGGCCTGTCCAGTAGTGACTATTCAAGGCTGATTAAAGATGATGATATTATTATATAAGATTATTAACAACAGCATGTTGAGAGAAATAAGATTTTAATTTTATCATAAAATTTGATTTATACTCTGTAATAGAATGCAACATTTAACGGTCATTTATGTATTACCTGTATGTTTGTACATTATTGAACATTAAAAATCATTATTTTTATATAGAGATTATTAAAACGAACACGTAAGCAAATGCTTAGATGCATCAAAAAGCTTTAACTTATTTAAAGCACAGATAAATCGTTTAAAATTAAAATTAATAGAACGGTGATTATAGCGGTATGAATTTTCGTTGAAAAATGTATTAAAAATTAGTACAAGTGCCACTTTCAACATTTTTGAATATTTAAACTCGTTGCCAAATTAAATTTTAATGCAAGCGTGCTTAACTTCATTCCAATAAACGGCTTGTTCAACTCGTCAGATTCTTAATAAAATTATATAATATTTAACTTTTTTGCTTGAAATTTGTACATATTTTGATTTTGATATAAAAACTTAACTTTGACACTTTATTTAAGATAGCAAGCATAGTTTTAACAAAAATATGAATGAATTTTAAAACCTCAGGATACTAAAAACAATCACAAAAAGCGTGCTTAGCTGGAAAGATTTTCTGAAGCCGTGCCCATTTTTTATTTGCTATAATTTTTTTTATAATTGTAATATGGGACGGCCCGAATCCTACGCCTCCGCTACTTTAATATCGTAAATTTGAAAATATTCATTTAAGTCTTACATAATCTAACAAAAATAATGTTCTATTAAAAAATTATTCTCAAATGTATAAAGCCAAAATATGAAAAAAGCCATCCAACTCCCTGGGCTTTAGCCCATCCAGTGCCAGCCAAGAAAGCCATTTGTGCCTGAGATGGTCTCGCAACCTTCACACGGAACTAAATCATTATTTGCTTCAAATTTGGACTCGATTCTTGTTGAAAAAAAAACAATTTTCTTTCAATCAACGAAATCGGTAACAATCTGCATTAAAAACATAAGAATAAAACATTGAAGTCACTATTCACTGCACTGGTCAAGTCGCTCAAACATCTGCAGTCTCACCGACATTTGCGTTTACTAAGTCTAAGTGGAGGATATGAAGACAAACGATCCGAACTAGCTCTACGATCGAACTATGTAAGCCCATATCCCCCAATCGGCCAGCTCAAAGCCACAATAGCTATTCAGAATAGTCATATTGTCGTTTTGACGTCGTTATTGTTATCACGTGCAAGGATATAACTATAACAATATTGAGATTTGACACTGATATCCCCTGTCTGACTAAACTGAAGCAATTTCTTGGTAATAAAGAGTTAAATAATAAAAAAGAACAGGAAATAATTCAATTTAGACTAAATAAATAAGTTGACCTGTGTATAATTAACATAACATTAAAATTGTTGCTAGTATTGTCCTTGACAAAAATATTGCTGTATGACAATTATTGGGGATGGGATTTTAGGGTGGAATTTATACTTATTATTTTATAAGTACATATAGATTATAATACCCTCCAAAACTAATTATCAATTGACAATTGGTAGCAAATTATTTCTTTACGTTACATATATTTTTATAAGATACTAGCTGACCCAGGAACTTTGTTCCGCCTTAATGTCAATAAATAAGCAGTTTTTCATTGGAAAAATACAAAAACAATAAATTTCTACATCAATGATTCATAATTATTTCTGATTTTAGTACATAAGTTGCTCTTTATTTAAGTACGACATTTTGTTTTATTATCAGGCGCAAAACAAACAACGCAGATGGTCCTCCGACCACGTGAACATGCCACGTATAATTGACCATGGGAAAACATGAATGTTCTAGATTTAAACCACAAACTTTTAAGGAATGGCCTTGTAATTTGTTGATGGTCATGGCAATGCAAGACGTATAGGAAATTGAAGTCTTTCAAATTCAAACGGCATATCGGTTGCGTCATCGGTATCCTCGGAAAGAGAACTTCCTCACCATTGAATTTTCCTTTCATTATCGTAACGTAAATTACATTGTTTATCAATTTTATAACCACCAAACGCGTACCGTTGCACAGTTTTGTTGGTTTATGTTTCGAAGCATGATTACTGAGGAGCCAACCTTTAGGCGTAAATTGTGCGGTGGTAAGCCAGGCACGTCCAAAGAGTTTAAAAATTCAATTAGATAGTTGGTGGCTTTATCTTCATTTGTGACGCAGTCAATAGATTTGAATGAATGCATTGTTCCAATGATCTTATTTTGAATTATGTAGTTTAGGTCATCTACATCTTTATTCTTAGGTGCTAAAATTACTCGCTCACTTAACCATTCATTATTTATGTAGTTAGAAATAATTTTTGGAAATACATTGTTGATAAGTTCGTCTTTCGATGAGACAAAATTACAGAAATTATTTGGAAATTATATTAATCCGCTCGATTTATCGACAGGTACTTGACTATTACCGATAGTCAGCAATTGCTCCGAGAAATCTTCAGCAGATATAGCATTAAGCAATGTAACTCTCATGTTTGTTGTCAGTTGCAGTTTCTTTACGTGGCGCCATAGATTTGACGATTTGAGGAAAGCGTTTATTTCGTCGGCAGCCGTAGATCTTGGAATTACTGGCAGTATTTGGCGGAAATCGCCAGACAGTAAAATCATTGCTCCTCCAAAACATCTCGAGTCATTACGTAAACATTTTAATGTTCGGTTATGCTTCTAATGCACGTTTTGCGCCATTGTGCATTCGTCCCAGATGATGATTTTTGATGCCGCTAAAACTTTGGCCATTGCTGAGTGTTTTGCAATATTACACGTTGGTTCTTCAATAGTTTGAAGATTTAACGGTAATTTGAATGCTGAATGAGCCGTACGGCACCCTTCTAACAATGTGGCTGTTATTCCAGAAGAAGCAACTGCAACGCCCGAACAGTTGCTAAAACTAATGACATAAGGAATGTCTTGCCAGTTCCACCAGGGGCATCTAGGAAATATAAACCACCATTTTCATCAGCGATTGCCTTCATTAAAGTATCATAAACTTCCTTTTGTTGGTAATTCAACAGGGGTACATTCCTTTGAACTACTAAATCTAATTCCTGGTGATCATATTCACGTTCCCGTTCCAATTCTCGATTAAATGCGTCATTCATTTCACGATTTGGCGCTGGCATTCCTAACCTGATTAATAAATTACCGCACATGAGGTAACACATATCTTCGATCAAGAGTAAAGCACGATTATGTATCTCCTCATTCATCTCAATATCGTGATTTCTGGAACTGACACGACTTTGATGTAAAATATCTTCTGACATACTATCCTTGTATTTGTGCCACAGGTTACATGGGTTTGATGGAAAACATGTCGAGTTTATGATAGCGAATAATGTGCGTATCTGACTTGGAGATGCAGAGATAATGGCTTCAGCGATTGTCGTATCCCAATGGGTATCGTTTTCTAATAAGTTCAATTCTTCACATGCAGCACGATATGTTGGGAATATTACACCATTAACCGTTCGTAGTGTCTCAAATGAAGTTGGCCCACGCACATTTACCAGCAACAACCGCAAATAGAAACATTCATTATTCTTTGATGAAGCGTATACATACGACCAAGAGCATCAGTAAATGAACACCTGGATACCCAAGAACCGCATCGCCTTGCTTCCGTCTTTGAAAATTCTTCGATGAAGGTAAAGCAAAGTTTGTGCAAACTGATCATTTTGGCCGATTGCAAAAAAACTGGTCAATGTAGTTGCTGGAGGTGTTTCAGCACGTTTCGTAGCATTCGAAGCCGTGAAATATACTCGTTGACCATTCTCCAGATGCACCACCAAATGCGTAACAGTAGGATGACGTTCGTGAATGGGAAATGCGAATATACGCCAAATCGCTTCATTACAGTTCACATAACGACCAACTTGATAGCGTGAAATTTCAACGTTGGTATTCGAGGATTGCAATCCAAAAACCGCCATATCTGCCTTTCGTGACATATTTGCAAATATATTTTATGGACTTAACTGAATTGCAGTATTCAACGTTGCAATGTGCCTTGAACGATTTAGAAATAAGTGTTGTCGACAACGAAATCCATTCTTTTCACTTTCGTTGTGACAGTTCGACCGTTGTCATCTGGTGGTCGACGCCGATACAGCGGATAACCATCATTGCCAGTGACAGTCTCCGCCGTTAATTTCCGTGGATATCGTTTAGAGTACTTTCCATCGACCATGCAAGGTGATTGGGGATTGATGGCACCACACGGTCCATGAATCATGTTAGTAGTAACAACATCATGTAGGTCTAGATCGACTTCATAATCAGGAATCTCAGCACATATGATATCATCTATTTGGTCAGGCTGAATTCTTTCCACTAACAAAATAAGAATGTGTGCGTGCGGCAGGCCTCGCTTTTGCCATTCGATTGAATACATCCAGCATCGAGCATCTCCGAAGACGCGTTGTTTAACAATAAAGTTCATCAGGGACCGGATTTTTTGCCTGAAAATACGTGCTGGGATGTCGTGTCTATCACTTGATGTTTGTCCGGGAAGCAGCAATTGAGTAATTTCTATCCATTTTGGATTACAGGTAAAAGTAATAAAGAGATCGGGCCGACCGTAATGACGAACATATGACATTGCATCTTGTGCATATTCATGCATATGACGTGGACTACCAATGTATGTCGCCGGCAGAATAGTTAATCGATCAATATTAGCTGCATTTCCTTCAGTACTAACTGCATAACGTAAAAGGATGTACTCCCCAGAACGCAGTTTGGCTTGGTTCAACCTAATGAATGTTAAACGTTCTGTTTTTATTTTTACATACATGTCAACGCAATACTGCTAAAACAATCGACGAAACCGCAGCAAATAGTTGTCAGCATTTTGACGAATCATCGAACGTTATGCGTGATAATTCATTGAGCTAACTTTCTTTGTAGTTTCTTCACCTGAAATTAAAAATTTGATAATTAACCATTTGAAAAGCAAATGTTAAAGGCAAACAATACAGACATTAACTATTTTTTTAATAAGCATTATTTTAAATCAGTGTCTTTCACAAATAAATGAAATATATTATGATACTGATACTCATCATTCAATGGATTTTTTAATTTAATATTAAAATAATATCCATCTTCTCCTTACCAAAACATCAGCGGGTATTGCAATGTGTCATATGATCTATGAGTTTCAGATATTTGTTGCAGTGAGAGATACATGTGCCCAGTATCGCGACGTGTAAGGCACATATCGCCGTTTTCCAATTGTTTACCAACAATCAGGATGGCAACTTCGTCTTCTGTTGGAGCATTAAATGACCTTTCGTGTGTTCCAGATGGTCGTTTATCTGCTTTGATGACAACTTATAGTCATCACTTGGCATGCGCTTTAAAGTACTTCCGAACAACCTGACCAACGCATGATGTTCATGAAACAGACACTGCGAGTCTTGAAGAATTGCTCGCTTCATTCCTGCATTGATCTCTAGGCGTCGATCAAGTTGTTCTTCCATGTTGCCCATGAAATATATTTGTAAATTGTTTTTCAGTGTATCTTCGAAAGGTAGGTTCCAATTGATGATGAATCTGTCTTTGTATCTACAAAATAAAACCAGACAGTATTAACTGGGTTATAAACACTTTTCGGTGGAAAGTAGAGTTCAGAATTAGCAAATATACAACATAGGTACCAAAAGATAAAGTAAGTTATTATTTAACATATTCAATATAAGTACAAAATAAATACCTTAAATGTTTTGGATTAAACCTCGTTCTTCCATAATATGCAAACTACGTCCATTTGCCCAATGCAAACGCTAGGATGCAAGCTGTAATCATTGCTGCAACCTTATTGAAACGCTGCTCGATTCAAATCAGCACTTGATAGATATCTTGTTCTGCGTCGCAAATTATCTATTTGTTGACCTCTGTTGTTCGCTCGACGATTCTGCACTGCCAACCGAGCTGTTTCACGGGCTGCTTCACTTTGCTCTCGTGATTGAGAGGCACGAAGTCGAGCCATACTATCGCGGCGCTGTTTACGTGCAATTGCTTGTTCTTCTTCAGTCCTTTTACTTGCAGTATTTCTTCTTGCATCACGGCTTTGTCGGGAAAGATTCGATCGTCTTGGTCGCGGCATTATTAATTAAACTTCACTTAACCTAAAAGCGTAAATTTTCACTTCACTGTTTATACGAATGGGCAATTGGGCAATTATTTATTCAATAGAAATTGTTTTATTATTAATTTCTTGCAAATATCATATTTTCATTCATACGTCATTATATTTCTGTCATTATACGTCAATTTTGTTATTCCAAGTCTGATTCTTTTTGTTATACCACGTTTTATAGTGACTGACGTTACATGTCAAGTCATGGAACTTTTATCCCGTTCGACAGGAACGGATAAAAAAGTATCCTATGTCCTTTCCTGGCTCTAAACTACCTCTCTGCTAATTTTCAGCAAAATCGGTTCAGCTGTTCTTGAGTTATAAGTGAAGTAACTAACACGACTTTCTTTTATATATATAAATTGACAAAGCATATAACGTGATTAATTTATCAACGACCCGTAGCTTTCGGCTTCGACCATTTTCAGTTACATTAGCTATCTCTTAACGAAAGTCCCGTCAAAGCCATTCCAGTGATTGGTGACAGACCGCAGAACAAAAAAAAATAATTTGTTTTGTTATATGCACCGGTTATATATTATTACGTAGTCACTTAAAACGGTTGATTCAATGTTACAAACAGAGTCTCTAATTTTATTATTATAAATTATAAATTAATGAGGTCCGTGATGAGTACATGATTTCCGAAAAAAAAATTACGTTAACTTTCTGCCATAGTTATAGTAGATAATAATGAGCTATACAGCCTGCATAGCTCATCGTCAGCTGCCATTTGGATAGTTAGTAATTACAATTCCGTCCGTACACCCAGTCAATCCAGTGTCAGCAAGAACCTGATAATTTACTTGTTTTAATCAAGTATAGGTGCAATGTGTACAAAGTCAAATTGGTCTATGTTTAATCAACGCGAACTCCTAAGAATATTGAAATCGCTTATTTTGATTCTGCTCAAAAGCAAAATACAAAAAAATGGGCTTCGGTAACAATCGTTTGTTAATATTAGCATGATGAAATATTAGTTTAAAACAAAGTTTTGATTTAAATGGCTCGATTTAACACAGAAGTGTAACTCTTGCTTATTGACTATTAACAATATTATTCAGCGGTTTGGAAGCGAACTTTTGACCTGAGAAGAACCGGCTTAATAAACTGAAATAAGTTTTAAATAAAATCAAAGTCTAATATATTCAACCACTTAAAATAAGGGCCGTCAGGATCTTTTATCGTTATCATGCTCTGTGTATGTACATCGTATTACCTTATAAACGACCACCTCGAAGTCAAATAGAACCGATTGCTTCACGGAATAGCCACATCAAAGCAATGTTACATGGAGTTCTTGCCACCGTTTTGTATTTCATTTGTTGTTGTCAAGGACGATAATAATCCTCAAGCTTCTACCATTTCTTTACCTTAATATGAATACGATCTATGTTAAATAAGAAAATTCTATGTTAGATGGCATGATTTTAATGTAAAAATTTGGTCGATAATTTAAAATCTGTTATCTCAACGTGCTGCAACTTGGTTTTCCTTTTTGGTTTCCTTAAGGTAAAACTTAGTTTAGTTTTATACCCTTAATCAGCTAATAACGGCTTTAGGTTCCTAAAACGTTGTCGTTGACAATCTTTTTGAACAAACGCGAGATGTACCTACTGTTTGAATACACAGAGTACATTGATAGTGACGTATTTAGTAGCTACATAATGTTTTGTCATTTGTGATAATTTGTACCTTGAGAACGTAACAAAATAAGGCGTTTTTGACCAACTTTACAGTTGTGTAATTGAGTAAGAATATAGTTTTTGGTTTTGCTTCCAAATAAAATATTATTATTGTATTGTCTTTACTAAGGTATTCACGCTGTTAGTACAATGTTCAAAATGGTATTGACATTTATATTAAATTTGTTTAAAGCTGAAATGAATGACGGTGGTTTTTTTATGCGCTCTGTTTTCAAATTAATGAACGAGGTTATTATATAAATGGCCCAGTGACATTGTTCGCTATTTTAAGCCTTTAATTAATGTGTATACTAATGTTGGATTTTCCTCGAGTTTTGGAACAAAGCTGCGACATTTCAAGGATAATTTATACATTTTTAACAGAAATAAATGATACGGATAGAAAAAAATTAACAAATATACATTAATATGTAATCGGTAGAAGCCGATTACAAAAATAATCTTCCCCATTCTCCAAATTTCATCATCATCTGACCTCCACAATCCAAATGGTAGTTAATTAACTGCAATTAGAAATTAGAGATATCGTGAAATTTATCATCCGGATACGATTGCCATAGGTGGTATTGACACCTTGAACTATTTACACCTTTAATATTACCCTAGCCAACCTTATAACCATAACCAAAAATTGGTCCTTTTGCCAATAATTGTATTACCACAGGATTCAAATGCATGGTTTTTAAGTTAAGGGTTATTGCCACGAGGACACGAAGATTATTGACAGAAAATGTTATAAGAAATGTTAATTAATTCTTTCGGTCGGTCGGGTTTGTGTCATGCGTCTTGTTGCCAGTGGTGAAGCGGGATGACCAGATCTTAAATGTAATCAAATATTTTAAATAATCTGTAACTAAAATTTATAATAAACGCGATAATATCCGAAAAAATGCTTTTATGAGAAATGTTATTAACGGAAAAACCAATAAGAGGAAAGCTAACTTGGACAAACCCAGAAGAAGAGAGTTTTGAGTACCATAATGGCCATAAATAAACACAATTACACGTTAGACCAGCTTGGTGAGATACGGTCTAGAAACCACCTAACGGAGAATGAGGAGAGGCCTATGTCCAGTAGAGGACTAACACAGGCTGATGATGATGATGATCCCACCACGCTGTTCTAAAGCGGTTGGTCCGACTTTTTACATGCCCATCCGACGTATGGATCATCTTACTTTTCAGACAATTGGGTGGGCCGATCCCAAATTGTCCCAACCAACCAGAAAACAACGATAACACAAAGTTATTTTCCCGCGGGATACGAACCCATGAAGTCCGATTTATAAAGCAAGGTCCAATACCGCTAGGCCACGGAGGCTGTTGATAACAATACGCAGTTAGTACAAAATTATAATAAATCCCTAGCAGTTGACAAAGTCTTTGAAAACGCGATAACTGCTATCGGCACCGATTAGTTTTAGACTAATGAGAGTTTTTAATCAAGACGTCTGGGATACCTTCACGATTGCAATCCTTTTCAAACTGACGTCATTGACGATGGTATAATACCATTGAGTATAATAATTTGGGTCAACCAAAAAACTAAAATTAACGCACGCATAGCCATCATCGGAATGCTAATTAAATTTAAGTATTTTCCAGGGGTTTTATCATTACAGATAAGGAACTATTTATAAACGTCTTAATAAAATGTTTAATCAATGTTTTTTTGAGTATATTGCGAAACCTACCATCATCGAGGTCAATTTGTTTGTGGCTTAGTTAAATGTACATTTTAATGCCAATTATATCTTAGTAAATTATTGCTTCTTCGTACAAACATCATGTTTTAAATACCCTAGCGAAATATGAAATCAAAGTTACGTAAACAATGTCTAAGGTACAACACGAAGGGTGCCATAAATTATCGCGTTCTTATTGGTGGACTACTTAAATGTTTCTTGCAGCAATTATGGTTTTTTTGGGGTATATTCTGTTTACTTAAACATTTTTTTTTCGTTATAGTTACTCGTTCAAAAATACTTAAGCGCAAACTACTGAAAAGTATCTTGTTATCAAAAACTATGCATATTTACCAAATAACATAAATATAACAAAACAACATTTTGAAATCCAACACACGACGTATTCGCTCTACAGAATGGGACATGGCATTTATTCATTAGGCATTTATTGGTAAGCTGAATAAGAATTTATTGAGCTCTTTGTAACTTTCAAAATTATTGCTTTTTTTACGCCCGCGTCGGTTGTTACGGGCAATCAAATGGATTTAGTCCAACGTGAAAAAATTAATTGATTTATATTCAAAAAAAATTGTTTCGTTAAAGTGCAAGTTTATAATATTGAAAAAAGCTTAGGAGTAAGTTACGAAAACAATAATGTAGATAATTAAAAAAAGGAGACAGGATTTTTATTAATAAATCTAGATAACGGCTGAAATAAGGAAATTCAGTCAATTCTTTTCGACAATATAACTGTAAAACAAGTATTTATAACGCAAGTACCCTTTGTGGATATCAAGTTGAAAGTAATATTCTAATATTTTCTTTCTTATAAACTCTCTAAACCCCTTTTATCTTATGTAAATTTATAACGAGCCTTATTCCTGCCATAGATTACTAGTTAGTAGTTCGAACAGTTATACATTTCAAATACCTATGATACCTATAAAATTATAATTTTTGCTTGAGTATCCACATTAAAAAACGTTCTAAATTAAAAAATATTTCGTGTAAAATTTACGTAACTAAAATTGACCTTTCTAAACAAATTACAATTAATATTCCATTACAACGAAATTACGCATTTTATTAAAAAAAAACAAGCAATAAAGAAAACAAACAAACTTAAACAAATAAACCGCATCAAAACTGCTGCTTTCAGCTGTATACAGCTCAAAACAGCAAAAAGTTGAAATTGCAATTTTCCCTGTTAAAATCAAGTTACATATTGCTATGGCGTTGCAAATAGCAGAGAGAGATTTGAATTTGCATCTCAATTGGCTTCATTTGAATTTCAATAAGCAGTGAGCGGTCTCATGATTGGTGCTAATCATCAAGTTGTTGTATTTTTCTGTAATTTAAATAGATAAACATGCACAACTTGGTGAAGAGACATACTTGACGACGTTGTATACATTTACGCCACATATTATGTGTTTGGTACACGTGAAAGTAAATTCAATTTCGGTTGATGAAACTGCCTCCGTAGCCTAGTGGTATAGGCGTGTGCTTTAGAAACCAGAGGTCGTGGGTTCGAATCCTGCGGGGACTCAACAAATTTTCATTGTTGTTTCCTAGTTGGTTAGGGCAATTTGGGCCGATCACCCAATTGTCTGAAAATTAAGATGATCCATGCGTCGGATGGGAATGTAAAAAGTCGTTTCACCCACCAACTCGAGTTCGACCAGCGTGATGAGAAACGGTCCAAAACCCCCTAATGGATAGGGGTGTATTAGGGGAGGCCTATGTCCAGCAGTGGACAATCACAGGCTGATGGTGGTGGTGGTGGTGATGAAATTGGTTTCGAGACAAGCAATAGTTTTTAAGCGCACCTTAGACGATTTTTTTTTCAAACTTTAAATTATTGAAAATAACAGGCATAATTTCATCTGACTAACAACATAATAAGTTGATAGAGGCGCCAGTTATCATGTTCCTCTACATGTTTTATTCTTTTCTAATTACTATTTTATATATACTAGATGTACTTTAAAGCCCAAAAAATAAATGCACGCCCAAACAGCCCGCAAATGGCAGTTTTTTATCATAATTTGAATAACTCGGGCTATAACTTGTTATTTATAGACCTTTGTACAAATTTATTCTTTGTAATCGTACTTCTTGCGAAAAAAAATAAAAATCATAAATGATTATGACGTATAATAATCATTTAATTTTGATGTAAACAAGTATCAATGTACATCAACTAAGAAAAACAGACTTTAAATTAAAGCTAATAGCATATTAGTTCTTCAGCTCTTGAGTACTTGTGCTTATTTACTAGAAGTGGTTTATTGACTTTGAAAGGGTTCAATCCCTATTATAACAATTTTAACCTGCTTTACAATTGCCTTCATTTAAATAACAAAGACCAGCGAGGAGTCTATTCCATGAATCAATACAACCGTTAACAACGTTTTGATTAATTCAATAGTATATTATGGCTGATGCGATAGAGGACCTGGCTTTGTTATCCATCAGTTTGCAAATATTTAGTAGTTTTATTCAATATAGATTTTTGAGTCTTTATATTTTTGACCGACTTCCCAAAAGAAGGAGAGTAGAAAGTAGTCAAATCGGCACGTATGTGTTTTTAGAGTCCGACCGAAACTGTTTTTCCGGCCAAAACCAAACCGAAACCGAAAGTTCGGTTGTGGCTTCAGTTTCGGCCGAAACCGAAACCGAAACTCACGTGATCAAGTATAAAAATTCTTAAAATACTAAAATATGGAGCTGTTATGCCTATTATTTTGCTTTATTTTAGTCATGGAATGGAGACAGTATATTAAACGTGTGGTAATGGTTTATTTCAGTTCTAATAATATTTTTGTAAGAAAATATTTAAAATATATTTTAATTTTTTTCAAGTAAATTTCTTATAGCAATATGAGTTATTAATAAATAAATTAATAATTGTGACTGTTGCATTAAAAACTAAGTATCTGTATTTTGAAATCTTACTAATTAATACTTTGGTTTGTATTTGTAGTTCCGAGGAGTAATTAAAACAAAAAATGAGATAGATTATAATGACTATGATAGCTTAATTATTTATTTTTCTACATCTACCGGTGGTAGGTCCCCTGTTTTACCGGTGGTAGGTCCCCTGTTTACAGGAGACCGTCTGGGTGGGTACCACCGCGGTGCCTATTTCTGCCGCGAAGCAGTAGTGAAAACACTGCTGCGTTCCGGTTTGAAGGCACCGAGCCAGCGTATTTACTGGGTAAACAAGACTTAACACCCTATGTCTCACGGTAGGCAGCGCGTCGGGGATACCACTGGTATTGTCAACGTCTATGGGTGTCGGTTACCACTTTCCATCAGGTGGCCTGACTGCTCGTCTGCCTGCGAATGCTATAAAAAAAAAATAATCTCGAGTCCACCACACACTAAGTCCAGCGTTCCAAGTTTCCAATGCTTCAATTCCTTTAAAAATGATTGTCTTGGTCCTCCAAAGGATCACCACGGCATTGTTTACTTGTTATAAATAGTTTTAACACATGTTTTCCTTAATTGTATCAATTTAGAGAAGATGAAAATAGCTAGGAAGAATAGCTGCAGATCTAGCGAAGAGGGGGATGCTCAACAAATTGTACGCTAGCATGCTGAACGGTGGCCATCGCTAATGCCAACCTATGTGCCGGTAGGTTGTCAAGATGAAACAAAATATTGAGGCCATACCCCGGCCAGGCCATATGATGGCCTCCTTGTCGTATCCGACAACGCCGACCTCTGCTATTTATTTCTTTGATGAGCCCGAACATGACTTGCAAATCCGATTTTGTTCATAAAAGCGCGATCACACTGCGTACAATTAAGGCCTCCTTAAGTATTATAAGTGTATGTATAGGTGACCTTTGGGTGGGTTTTCCGAAGCACACACTTGGTTTCCAGATCTTTAAGACGAGACTCTTGCAACTTCTTAAGTCCAGTCTGAGTAGCAACACGCCATTTCGGCCTTCGCATAGGCAAGCTCTTCCGATTTCTCGGTGCGATCTCGCAATTACTCAAGTGGCGTTTCAAAACGTCTTTATATCTTAGGAATTGACCCCCCGGTTTCCTTTTTCCAACACTAAGTTCAGAATAAAACACTGCTTTTGGCAAACGGCGATCATCCATGCGCAGGACGTACCCAGACCATCTAAGTTGGCATTTCATTAGTGTAGCTTCAATGCAAGCATGCCAGTGCGCCGCAGAACCTCTGCGTTGGATATATGGTCCTGCCATTTGATCCGAAGGATAGACCGCAAGCATTTAAGGTGGAAGGAGTCCAGCCTTCTATAAAGACACCAGGATTCGGCAGAATATAGTAGAATTGGCAGAATAATGGCCCTACATAAAAGAAGTTTTGTGGTGAGACTTATGTCATGGCACTTCCAGACACGACGACCCAAACCACTGACAGCGCTGCCTTTGACAATACAGCGAAGAAATCTCCAGTGAAAGTGTTTTATCATTTTGGATATTGCTCCCAAGGTACCTAAAACTGGAAACTTCTTCGAGTTGTTTATTATATAGGTATAGCGGTTGGTTGTCGTTGTTCTGGCACACACATCATCGGCGTAAAGAATTTCGAGCACTGGTTGCTTATATACCCTTGATTTAGCTTTAAAGCTTGATATTTTAAAAACGCTTTTGTCGGATCTTACCGATATTTGTAATGGTACGGTGCACTTGCTGGTGGCTTCATTCATAACTATAGCAAAGTATAATGCAAAGTTTTTATTTTTGTTAGGTATTTTATTATTTCGACCGCGTTTTGGTAGTGAGACAAACGACCGCGGTTAGCCGGATGCGTTGATTGTGAGGCGAACTATGTTTAGGCCACTTTTTCTAGGCCCCTCCCCGGAATTGGGGAAAGCAGAGCGTTCCTAAATAGGGCTGCTTTGTCACTAGACGTGCTGCCGAACCCGTACTCCCGCCTCGAATCTAGTCATAGAGCGACCACTCTCGTCTAGCCGCCTACGTGCCGAGTGCCAACTAGAGACCAGTATCACTAAACTGGAAACTCCACCACTAGAACTCGATCGCCGCAGGGCTTTTGAATCTCGGAATCCAAATAAACAGAATAGCAAAGGTCATCAGCGCGTGATTTTGATTATAGCGGACAAGCTACGCAAACCGCAAGCCCACTCTCTTGTCTTAGCCCCCTTGAGCCAATGGACCGCCTAGACAGTCTGATTGACATCGAGCTAAAGATGCAGTTGTTCGTTGGTTTCTTAATTTCTTAGTCGTCTCTACTGACACCCACGGGAAGAGATAGGGAGGCAGTATTCTATAAGGCGCCACCTCACGCCAAACTTGTTTCTTGTTGATTACTGGCTTCGATGCACGTCTGCAACCATGTTCGTCTTCCGTGTACGTTCTCCATACTCGAAATTAAGAAGCCCACTTTGCGACAATTGATTATGACAGAGCAGTCTCTTCTCATGTTGCCTTTGAGCCGCAGTAAATCTCTTGCGTTGTTAACTTTTTATAACAGTGGTTTTTAATGACATGGTCGCACTTGGGTTTTCTCTTTTTTCGAGAACATTTCGCCACACATAGCAAACAAATGACTACATTCAGAAAAAAGTAAAGAGACGAGAAGATTTTTTTATTAACACAACAAATATCTTTGTTCTCACTACTATTTGTTCCCTCCTCGTCTTTCTAGAAGAATCATCAATTTCTTTTGTCAAACTTGGAATGTTTGTCTGAACTAAAATCGCCTGATCTGAGCTCGATTGTAGCAATGATACATTTAACTTTCGGTACTATTTTGAAATTAAAAACACTTCTGAAACCAGTTTCGGTTTCGGCAAAAGTTTCCGCCAAATTTGGCGAAACCGAAACTGCGCGAAACTTGATTTTTGGCCGAAACTTGGCTGAAACCGAAACCGAAAGTTCGGTCGGACACTAGTTTTTATATATATGTTACCTCGCTGATCCGCTCTTAGTTTTCTGATTTATTTTATTCTTTCTTTAAATTATAGGTATAAGCTGTGATTTGGTTTAATTTTTAATAATTTTAATGAGTTACTTAATGAATATAAAAATATCAGCGTCAAAAATCACAACCTCTTCCCATTAAATTGCAAAAGCTGCCAAAACCGTAAAAGGTAGACTTAAACTATGTATTATAAAATTGTACTTTTTAAATGGTCTATAATACAGTTTGGCAGTGCATCCATCTATGTTAAAAAAAATAATCCATAATAGCCATTGTAATAAAAATCATTGTTAAAAATTACAATATTCAAATTGGGAAGATTGGGCATATTCAAACCTTATTCAAGGTAATATATTGTAAGTTTCTCTAGAAGTTAATGTAATAATAATATTCTTTATACATATAATAATTATTAAATTTTAGAAGGTAATGTAATAATAATTACATTATATATTAGAAGGTAATGTAATTATTATTACATTACCTTCTAATATTTAATAATTGAATACGTTAAAATATATTAGAGATTGAAAATACAGTGGCGGAGTTATATTTTTTTTGGTTAAATCTTCACTTGTACATTTGAACAACAAACGATTTTAAAGTAGATAATAAAGAAATATTCAAGTGTGATACATGCTCATGCCAACTCTATTAAATCCAGCCAAAATACTAACAGAATTCAAAATGATACAATTTGAAATGATTTTTATGTTAGAAAAATTACCGTCCCATGTATGGTAATTTTTAAAATATACAAATCATTAGAATCTGGTGACAGCATTTTACATTTTGTTTGCCCTGTGACCATTCACAGAGAAAAGAGATTTTGTGACTTTCTGACATTATTCTCTAGACGAGACCAGTTAACTTTTTTATTTCGCAATTTTTTACTTAAAATTCAAAATTATATATAAATTTAAACAGTTAATACAGATTCTGAGTTAAACATCGACGTAATAAGTTTGTTTTTGATCGACTTCTCAAAAGAAGGAGGTATTCAATTCGGAACGTATGTTTTTATATAATGTTACTTCGTTTCACCGCGCCCAGTACCCCGATTTTGATCGTTCTTTTCTTAACTGACAAGTTTTAGCTGTGTGTGGTCCCATTTTTTTTTAATTTTGCTAATGTAGTTTAATAGATATTTGAGAAATAAAAAAATAACGGCATTAAAAGTCATAACGTCGTGCGATTAAATTACAAACGCTGCCGAAACCGTAATAGATAGACTTTAACTATGTTCTATATAATTGTACTTCTTAAAATGGTCTATAATTAAGTCCGCCAGCGCGTATATTTATGTTTTAAGATTAACCCACAACAATCGTTTTGATGTCAAACATTGTTAAATATTGCAATTCATAGCTCATTTAAAGTTTTATAATGTTAATTTACATAGAAATTAATGAATTGAAAAATATTTCATTCTATCTACACAACGTGTAATAAATGATATTTTGATACTACTAATATTTAAAAGAATTCAGAGATTTGAAACGGAGTGGAGGGAATCGCAGAGAAGTTCTTGAAGATTGCGTAAAATGGTTAAATACCGTTTCAAGTCGGTAATATATTTTAGTTAAAATTTTTCTTTATGTTTGCAGCAATAAACACTTAAAAAAATAAATATTTTTGGATTTGAATTTGAATGGAAGCATTGAATGATTTTACAAATAATATAATAAATTATTAAACTCTATCACCCATTTCAATTATAATTATTTTATTTTATATAATAGTGGTTGTCGACCGAAAATGTATCACATTCAAAAACCCTGAAATTTCGTTATTGCTTTTCTGCGGCAGGTTCTGTACGAAAAAGGTAAAAGTTATTAATAATTTACATTCGTCATTGACGCTCAGCTCCTATTGTTCGATGCATGATATTAAATAACATTAAATATAACTATTAACTTCCGAACCAGTAAAAAATATTTTAATTTGAATAACATAACATCAAACAAAATACTTTTGTGACGATTACTAATATCTGTGAGCTGCATTTGTCTTATGAAATTTTATCATCCTTTTTACCAAAGATATGTAACAAAAAATGCTCAATATTGATTTAAAATTATTGGTGAGGTTGCGGTGATTTTAAGCTTTTTTATTTTATTGATTTATCGCTTTTCTTTATTAAAATACTAGAAGCGATTAATAATTCTCATCTAAAACTTCACAAACCATTCTGAACTTAACATGAACCTTTTTGAATTCTAATCGGGTGATAAGAAAAAATATGGCATTAAAATAAATCATCAAGATGTTAAAGATACGAAACAAACAAAAATATGGAAATTATTTATTTGGATGATTTTTTAATAACAAAAGCAAATACTCTGTGCTTTAAAAAACATGATCAACGAACGGCATAAATATTCAGATCAAGTATTCACATGTATCAATAGACGTGCTACTTTCAGCTCGGTACGTATGATTTGTATGAGCTCGTACCATCAATGCACTCGCTTCTTTGCACCTTTTTATTACCTTCCATACAACTAAAGTCGTACTGAAGCGAAAATCTGCGAGTGAAAATGATGCCAACAGCTATATAATAGCAGATATATTCAGAAATTTGCAATTTCAGCGACGAAGCCTTAATAAACTTTAACATTAGTTAACTGCCTCCGTAGCCTAGTGGTAAGGGCGTGTTCTTTAGAAACCGGAGGTTCGAATCCTGCACTTATGATAATAGTATCAATACAAATAAATAAATTTGAAGTGTCTGCTTTTAGCAATAACATAACTCTTTTTAAAATAAGAACATTATGATATTTAACCGGTACATATAAAAAAAAAAAATATATTTTTCTGTTTATTCTGGCTTATCTTTAAAGTGGCTGCACCGATTTTGACGAAAATTTTACTAAAAGATATCTGACGAAACGGGAATTGATTTAGGCTAATTTTATAAAAAAAAACCTGTACTTGTTTATATATACGCGGGCAAAGTCACGGGAAAAATCTAGTACTATGTACAGCTAATATATATTAGATACATTATTAAAAGGCTTATTAAAATCCGTTAAGTAAAATGGATTTCTGTTTGTTGCATGAAGAAGTATTTCATACAACAAACAGAAATCCATTCTTTTAAGCTTTCTAAAAACTTTTAAATTTACAAAATTAATTAACGTTCTTTTTTTTCTGCTCATATTCCTATTATTTAAAGCAAAGTCATGTTCGAACACAAGAGAAATTTTAACATATTTAACATTTTAATATGATTGACTTCTAACAGTGTATAACTATTTTAAATTATGTCATCAAAATGTCGTCTATGAGACGTTTTGTGTAAATGATTGTGTTGTGTAGTGGTAGAATGGTTTTTTTAATGTAATTACTTTTATGTGAACCTAAAGTGTAAGTCTTAAAAAGTTTGAATGTGCCTGAACGCAGTTGCCATCGCGGATTTTATTTTAGTCCAATTCATGTAGTACAATTATGTATATCTATCTTTTACGGTTTTGGCAGCGTTAGTAATTTTATCGCAAGAGGTTGTGATTTTTGATATCGTAATTTTATTTACTTCTCAAGTATCTATTAAACAACTTATTTAAAATCTAATAATAAAGGAATAAAAAAATGCGACCACTGTGAAGCAAATATCTATAATTTAAAACAAGAGTGAACAAAATCGGAGCACTAGGAGCGGAGCAACGACGTAATATATATAAAAAAATATACGCTCCGAATTGAGTACCTCCATTTTAAAAAGTCGGTCAAAAACAAATCGTTAGCACTGAACTTTTGCCCCCTAAAAACTTTGACATTCCGATAAGAAAGTTCTGCCTTCGTGTTAAGAAAGCCGCTGTGTGTGTATTTGCTGTGTCATTTTGAAGTCAATAAACACCTTATACGTACGTTTTTCAGGAACATTTTAGGGTTAATTATTTTATGTTATTTTATGTAACACACCTTTCTCTCAATAATATTTGTGTTAAAATAAATGTCTTACTTTTTGATAAAAGCTGCTTTTTATTATAATGAGAAACCATCGAGTACTGTTTATAAGAACCCTTGCTTTTAACGTTTTGGACAGGCGACATATCTCACCATTTAAAATTCTTTACGCATTTCATTGTTTCCCAAAAAAATAAAATCAGTTGTTTAATGAATTTCATTCTTTCACAGTAGATAAATTGCACCTACTTATCTCTCTAAAAAGTAATAACCACGTTAACGTGGCTATTAATGATTAGAAAAATATCTGACTTGTTTCGTCCTTGATTCTCTCAAATAGAGAAACTATCACATACTCAAAACCGGATGTTATCAATAATAATAAGAGTAAAGATTCGAGTGTTTGTTGTTCCGTAAATTGATGTCGTGGCTTTAGCTCCATACAGATAATTTGGCGCCCAAGAAATGTTGGCATCGACAAAATCCCATCGCCTTCTCTATACTTCCAGAGCTGAGTGATTGGTTTATAGTAATACATTCGAATGCATCATTGGGGTTGAGATAATGAAATTACATTAATTTGCTGGAATACACAATAATAATTTCTGCAAGGGTATTTTTAGCAACAATGTTATGCTTCCAGACTCATGTCTTCGGTAAGCTTCATCTAACACAGATTTTGCTATAACCTACCGTCCCCACAACTAGGTGGCCGAGATTTTTTAACTGCAAAAGTGTTTCCTGAAATTATGAACGTAAGAGAACAAATCAAATTTAAAAAAATATACGATAATGATTTATTGTTTGCAGAATTAGATATTTCTACTTTAAATTCATGGTGGCGTTTCAATTTCCATCCAGGAAAAAACGAATAAACGAAAGAAAAGTAATAATTAAAAATAAACATAATTAACAAGAAAAATTGTAAAAATAAAACAATTATTTACAAAATTATTCGTGTGCCTTATAAAATTTTTAGTAACTGTAATGATTTTAAAGTAATATTTTCATTTAATGTTCGAATTTTAATAAACGTATGTTATAGTCATAGACTTGGGAAAATAAGAGCATTAAATATTTTAAATTCTTGGCAGCGTTGTTTGCTAAAATGGGATTAAATTATGTAATGTAACTTACATTTAAGAAATAAACTCCTTAAATGTTAATGTCTTTAATGTTAAATGTTTTTTAATACATTTAATTTAACTTTCTCTTTTTATTTTATATATTAAAGTGATATGATTTATATACGACATATCATTCATTTTAAATATTAATAAAATATTGAATAACCTATTGTATTAAACAATTTAATAAGCTATTATCATTTAAATGTTTTACATTAAAACCCGTTTTGATGCGACACCCTTTTTTTCTGTTGATCTGGTCTATTAATACTTCATCTTAATGAACGAAGCGCGTGACGCTTTGATATGAAAATTAAGGGTTGCACACAGTATTTGCGTCAACCTTTATTACTTTGGCAAAGTGATGAAGGTTGCGTACATATTTAGTTATTTAGTGTTTAAATTATTTTATAAAAAATATAAATAAGAGTAAAGGCTTTATTGGGGACAGTTACTAGGAGAGCAGAACATTTACCTGAAAGCTAGAGACATAGCTCTGCTTCTTGCTCATATAAAATGGTGCAAAACAATACTTTCTGTCCTGAGGCATATGATGTTACTAGCTGTTACCTGCGACTGCATCGGCGTGGAATAGGAAAAAATATCCGCGAAGTGTATTAAAATATACTGTATAGTATAATATTAATGAGGTGTTTTTATTGTATGTGCCTATCTTTGGATACAAAGTTTTAAAGGTTTTTGCTTTGTCGATGACTTTGTAAATTTCCATATTAGCTTTCAACCCCATTTTAACCCTAGGCCCTCCACAAACAATTAGAAACTGCACTGCATGCATTAGCCACTCTCTCAAGTTATCATGGGGTCGGCTCCTAATCCATCCAGATTTACCTAAATAACTGTTTTGTACGCAGAGCGACTGGCATCTGACCTCCAACTCCAATGGTAAACTGCAATCTTCGGACGATCTAGAGTTCAGTAAATTTGAAGGCACTGACTTCAAAATGACTCCTAAAGTTCTCTTGACAACCAGGATCAGCTTTTTACATGCCCATCCGTCACATGAATTATCTTACTTTTCAGACAATTAGGTGATCGGCCCATACTGATGTAACTAACCAGAAAACAACGATAACAATTATACGAGATAATTTTATTAAATAATTCAAATGGTTTCTATATAATTTTTTATGTAATTCTAATATATTTACTTATTCTATTCGAATAATATATTTATACTTGGGTGCTCCCGCTTAATTTTTCCTTACTACCCTAAAAATATCTAAGGCATTAAGCTTGCCTTTGTTTATTTAATTCTGCCAAAATAATAAATAAATAAAAATTATATACCTCCAGGAAAGAAACTTTTATCATCATCATCATCATCATTAGTCTGTGTTAGTCCACGGCTAGACATAGCCTCCACCTCGCGCCATTATTACAATGACACGAGAATTTCTGCTTCCATGTCCCAGGGCAAGGAGCCATTCAACTGGCTCACCTCTTCGGTGACGGTCCGATAGCACTGCATGGCCCGAATCGCTAAAAAGCAAAACCTTCTCAAAACCGAGGTACTCTCCATTTTGGTTTACCAACAAACGGGTGGCCCACAGGGGACCATGGTAGACATTGACCTGACGACCCCGGCATACAGGCGGCGACAAGAGCTGCTGGATCCACTAATGTTGAGGAGCAGTCTACCGAGAGCTTCTGCTGACTGATGACTTGAGCGACCCCGGCAGTGGCGAGAATGGCATCCATAGATCAAATTAAAGCAACAAGGTGAATTGGAACCACGGGCAGTAAACTCTACGTGATAATTGACGTCGACACCCTCGATGTTACCGCCAGGTAGCACCCAATCATGATCAACGTTCCACAGGAGCGGTCTCCACACCGAACCCTGTGTAACTCTAAACGACACCTCAATGGTCCGGAGCCCATCTCGGCACGGAAACTCAACACTTTGGTGCGACATGTCGGCCCTGATGAGGCACTGGATCCCCTATGTCCCGGTATGAGAAATTCGTTGCTCCGAAGGAGGGGGGCATATTTGGTTTTTTCGGATAAAGCGTAATGGACCCCCAGAAAACGACAAGCCCAAAAAAAAAAAAAGGCCCAAAAGGGCCCCTGGGTTGGGCCACCGTGGGCCTATATTTCCCAAGAGCAGTGGTTAGAATACAACTTTGTTCCGGGGAAGCAAAAGGGCTGGTTTATGGCTAAACAAGTTACATTTCCCATTATGGTAGACAGATGTTGGTGATATCCGTTTCCGCAGCCCGGGGAATTAGTCCCCAGCTGGCTTTCCCCTTTTGACTGCCCTGAAAGGGTCAGAGAAATTGAACTCCCTGGGTTTTGGATGCCGGGCGCGGTGAACTTTTCCCACCAGGTGGGACTGTTGGTCTTAAAAAACCTTGTTTTATTAATTATGTTCGTACTAGATTTAAAAGGTTTCAACTTAACATTAATTCCAAGTTAAACTTTTACGTCAATATTTACTTAATAAAACAAAACCGAATTTCTATGGACAAAATGAGGAGTCCAAAGGAAAGCCAAGAGTTTGTCATGTAGCCAGTTCCCAATGATGAATTTAAAGGATTATTTTATACCTGATAAGCGTCGCTTTAAACTGCTTATTTAAATTGGAAGCCCAAAATTTAGCTTTTATTGAAATTTTATAATGTTAACTTTGTCACCTTTTTATCGAATTTGGAAAAAAATTTAAATATTTTAAAAATCAACTGTAAAAAATCTAAACTGTTACAAAATCAAGGTATTTAAAATTTATTTTTAAAGATGGTAATTGAAGTGTAATAACAAAGTTTTAGACCCAAATTTACTATGGGGAATGACTGCAAAATTTGGTTTTAAAAAAAAGTCGTATTAACTCTTTCATTATTTAAAATTTATAAATTTCAACTTTGGATAATAATATCGCTTTTGGGGAGTCATCTGTTTTATTTTCTCCAATTTATTCACCGAAGTTTTGTTTTTTTTGAACATTTTATATACTAACACTGAAATTGGTTTTTATTAACCTTTTCAAACCCCATACCCTAAATTTTCTTTAGACCCATTGTTTTTGTGGGGATTCAAGTCCGCCAAAAAATTTAATTTATTTAATCAATTATCTTTGGATAATGTTAAGCCAAAGCCGTAAAAGGGTGTTGATTGTTTTAGCCCTGGAATGAAATATATTACATTAAACAAGCACAAGAAGTTTTTAACCTCACTTCTGTTTACCTGAAAAGTTTTTGAGAGTCTTTATCTTAAACTTTTAAATAAAACATATTATATTACAACATCAACAGCCTGTTTTATCTGGGTCCCCATTACGCCTTTCCAACTTGGGGATTTTGGACCAGTGGATAGGAAATTTCTAACCAACTAGGAAACAAATGAAAATTTGTTGAGTCCCCGGATCGAACCCACGACCTCCCGGTTTTTAAATCATAGCCATACCACTGGGCTACGGAGGGTCTTAATTATTTTCAAAATTAAAATAAAACAAAAAATATACCAAAATTAATCTGAAAACGGGAAAAAGTTATAAAGTTAATTTAATTATTTTATTAATTAAAATTATAAGTTTAACTAGTAAAACATAAATTATAATAATTAAGTTCGATACTGAATAGACCGTATCATTCTCATACATCCGCCCCCCCCTATTTTCATTCTGTGATGTTAATCTAAATTTGGTTTTAGAAAAATAATAAAGTGTAAAAAAAAATGAGTTTTCTCATGCACAGTTTAAAAATGTATTATTTGTAACGACTGCTAATGTATAATTTGATTGGTAATCCTAATATATCAGACGTACTCGTGCAAACTTGCTTAATAGTTACAATTGTAAATTTAAAAGTAGCAATTTAAAAAAATACTATTGGAATATAAGTTATGTATTACTTACAATTCATTCTTAAGTTAAGCTTAAAATTATTCTATAAATAAGTGTAATTGACTTGAAAACTTATTTATAAAATAATTTTAAGCTTAATTTAAGATTGAATTGTGGAAAACTCTTGAAAACCATATACAATATATATATAATAGCAACATTTAAGAATTTTTTTAAACCACGCCGCAGCATACTCTAATTGCTGTTTACTCCAAAGCTACTCTAAAGTTTTTAAACCTTTTTAACGACAGCTATTCGTTCTAATTGTGAGTCCGTGAGGATGTTTTATAAATTGATCAAACATTTTAATCTAGTGTTAAAAAACCATTACAAAATTATATTGCCTTCAAAAAAACCTGGCAAACCCAGGAACTGTTAACTGCCTATGGATACAATTTTTAAACAACATTTATTCCGAAAACAAACTTAAAAAATACAATTCAAACATCTTCTGCAAATTTTTAAAATAAAAGTCAGTGTTTGCCGTTGAGACCGCCCGTTTATATGTTTTAGTTATTTTCACAGTATAACGTCTCATAGGATCCTACTCTGGGAAAACTAGGCTAATATAAATACTATTTTCGTAATTTAAAAGACTCGGGCAGTCTATAACTTGCACCCAAAAGAATCGCTTTTTTCTCAATACATATTTGAAAATGTGATGTATGTTTATAAACATAAAAATGAGTTAATAAACATAATTTAAATACTACGATTAAGCACAATTTTGTTCCTAAAAAATCTAGGCTCCGAATATGTTCTACAACAAAGTCCTACAAAACGTTCCGCTAATATCTGTGAGTGAATTTAAAAAAGTTGTGAAGGAACGTTTGTGTGTTAAGGACTTGGTGTTGAAGGATTGCTGTATGTTACATTAATAATTATATTGACTACTTGATAGACTGCCTCCGTAGCCTAGTGGTGTGAGCTTTAAAAACCGGAGGTCGTGGGTTCGAATCCTGCGGGGACGCAACAAATTTTCATTGTTGTTTCCTAGTTGGTTAGGGCAATTTGGGCCGATCACTCAATTGTCTGAAAAGTAAGATGATCCATGCGTCGGATGGGCATGTAAAAAAGTCGGTCCACCCACCAACCCGCATTGCGTGGTGTATTAGGGAAGGCCTATGTCCAGCAGTGGACTAACAAAGACTGATGATGTGATGATGTTATGTGTACGTGATAGATGGAAAGACACCCTGATTATGCACTGTTCGCTCTAAGCCATTTCAAACTGGTAAAATAAATGATGTTCTACGTAAATATTTTGTAAATCTTATTGAAAAAAGGATAAAAAAGGCAGTTCTCAGGTCAGAGGCTTCCATTTCTGAACCGGTAGTATTTTATTTGACAATCAATAATAAAGTGTAATGCTTCCATATTGGATAAAGATATTTGACTTTGAATCCGTGTTCCAAAACGGGGTCTCCAACTTACATTATTAGCCCATCGGCTATCCGTTTTTCGGACCAAGTGATTGGCCAACTGCCACTTCAACGAGGTCGTCCTTTTCGCTATATCGGTAAATTTTGTTTTTTGCCGGATAAATTTGCTATGAATTTTATTCGACAACTTTCAGCCCTACTTCCCGTTCCTAGTTAGGTTCAATATTTATAATGTAACTAAAACGTTTCCATTCAAGACTTACAGTCAGCAGCACACGTTTAAATTGTCTCTTAGCTTTGAGACTATTAGACCGTCAATAACATGAAAACTTGTCTTCAATGATTATAATAATCACGTAAACCTTCAAATTTGATACATATTTATAATCCCGGTTAGAAGAGCATCATCTAAAGTTCGTGTTTGTTTGAACGTTTTGAGCCTTTTCCTCCATTAATGCTACAGCTCAATGACCAAGGCCTGTGTTGTATGCTAAAGCTTTGACATGGAAATGAAGGACCTATTACGTATTCGGTCTTACTTTTATTACTTGCTACGCCAAAAACTGACATCCTTTTTATTTTGATATATTTACAAAACCCTAACAATTTTAAAACCCTGATATTTATATACTAACCGCTTCCTTCTCAGAAAATCAGTTTTAAATTCTGTGGGGTCGTGTCGGTTTCTGAGCGACTTCCCAAAAGGATAAGGGAGTCAATTCAGATAATATGTTTTATTTTTTAAATTCCTCGTTGCTTCACTTCTAGTGCTCTGATTTCTTATATTTCTTGTTACGGTGTTGTACCTACGCACATGACGTCAATCGAGACGTGTATGGGCTTTTCGGAACAACAACTCGCATAACTAACTTTGTATTGCGAGTAACCAAACATGATAATTTAGGCAGTTTAGGTGATACGCCGTGACACTGGACTAATAGACTGATTGTGTACTTTGAAAAAATGAAGGAGAGCCTGCAGGATTAAACATTTACAGTCTCAAAATTTTGAACTTAATTACATTACTGAAGCATGCCAAACAACCAGTAGCATTTAAGTGCAGACTGTTAAAGGTGCAAAAAACTTTACTTTGTACAAGTCTTGATTTCAATCTTTTATACAAGTTTATGTGAATTTTGATTAGCGGCCAGCGGAAACCCTCGGGTCAGTGAATTGAATTTCAAGTTAGCAATTCCATTGATATACTCTTTTGATAGTAGTTAAACAGTAGCTAGTAGTTGAAGCGTATTAATGTCGCTTTATAAATCAATTGTAACTTCAACTAGATCCTTTCTATGGTCATAAATACATACAAAAATTAATTTATTCTCTGCCATTAATAAAAGCTACTTTGGTGGCAGTAGTTTTATTAAGTATTCCTTTATTTTTTAAATATCTTTTAAAAAGTTTTAGGTCAAGCATTTATAAGAAGATTTGAACCGCAGAGCATAATTCGAAAGATATTGGTCTATAAACCTAAAACACGGAGTTATTTTTATTATATATATTGCAACTGTACGTATTTAAGATAACGTTTTAGTGACATCTTTTTAGTAATTTTTTATGTACAAATTGTTGCGATAAAATATTTATTACTTCTGAAAATATTCCGGTAAATAAACAGTAATCTTTCAGTGACGCTATAAATATTGAGCCGAAGCACATGAAAAGTCTTTATATAAGGGTTTCTTTCTAATTGTAAAGAAACAAGCAGTAAAAAATTTAAATAAACCATTTATAGCTTTGTATTAATATTTTATGAACAATGATAATGATAGTAATTATTGTCTTTAAATTTTTTTAGTAAAAATTGTGATTATTTCTTTCTTTTGCTGACTACTTTACTCCGTTTATTGCTTAGAATAAATTAAATCTAAAATAAGTCATGAGTTTGAAGCTATTTTTAATTACCATATTTATATCGAAATATTCTTTTTTAAAATTCCTTCCAATGTATTTGCCAATGTTTAATATTCTATTTGTTTATTATCATTTGTTTAACGAGATCTTGTGATTCATTGAATATCCATTTACTCAATGATGAATGCAATAGAACTTCGTTCGTTCGTTCTTCGTTCTCTTAGCGATTGCATAAAAGATGAACGTAAGTTTCCATTGGATTCAAGAATATTTAACTATCTTCTTAATGAAGTCCGCAAATAACCATTTCAAATTAGCTCATCTCTACTCATTTATTTTTCTTCTACCTACAATGACTCATAATAATTGGATATAAACTTACTATTAACTACGCAATTTTATCAAGAGTTAGGGTTATCTAAATTCACTTATATACTTTTGATATTATTATGAAAACTCCTTTAGTTTCAAAGTTGGTAAGATAAATCGATGCATTGCAAAATTAACATTTAGATTTCTAAAGTTTTCTCGTTAGCGGTCAATTAAATTATAGCGACCGTTTGCTACGATCACTCCAAATCAGCGGTTTCATTCACGCGGAAGTTTTAATAGTTTCCAGCGCAAAAAAAAATTAAAACATATTTGTGGTTAACGATACTTCATACTAAATACATAAATTTATAAGTACATTAAATAAATTTGTACTTAAATATAATAATAATAATGAACTTCTAGTCCATTCCGATTACGGCGGCGGATCTATATAAAAGATCAACCAACTGCGCAGGAGATATTGTAGTGCACAAATGTACACGCAAGCACATTTGAACTCCCACTTCCATCACTCTCGTAGTCCGATAGGATGGATAACCGACACGACGGGAGAAATACGGCACAGGCCGACTTTTTACGTGCCCATCCGATGCATGGATCATCTTACTTTTCAGACAATCGGGTGATCAGCCCGCTTTGCTCTTACCAATTAGAAAACAACAATAAAAAGTGGTTGAGTCGCCGCAGGATTCAAACCCAATATCTCAGGATTCTAAACTTAACTGCCTCCGTAGCCTAGTGGTAATCGCGTGTGTTTTATGAAACTGATATATTGCTAAAGAATTAGCATATCAAACCAAAAATAAAGGGACATGCTAATTTCAGCTCGGGACGTAGAACATTCCTCATCTATGAATAAGCATCTACGCGATCTGATTGCCTTAAATGGAGCTAAATTTGCAGCGGAGTGAATTTACATTCTTTAATAATCACTTGCATTATGTATAGAAAAGCAGAAATATACAACGAAACCCTCCTTCCAGCAAACGCTTCTTTAGATTTGCTCGCGGTTGTGATTTTTGGTGCCGTAATTTTTCTTACTTCTCAAATATCTATTAAACTACTTATAACAAAATTATTAAAAAAAATACAAAATTACAGGATTCTAAAAAAGAAAAAACAAAATCGGAGCACTAGGAGCGGAGCAACGAAGTAACATATGAACAAAAAAAAACCTGCCCTCCGAATTGAGCACTTCATTCTTTTGAGTATTATTAATAATAATAACGCTTTATTTTGTAAGTTACTATTATTTTTAACAAATTGTTATTTGCAAACGGTATTATAATTTTCATATATAATTAGATACTCAATATTTATAATATGTGATAGCTTCGATAAACAAATGTCTAATACACAAGTATCAAGTTCATCGAATAGGAAACATAATAAAACGAACTAGTTTACATCCAAGTGTAAACTTTTGTTTTCTTATGTTTAACGTGTTAAATTTAAAAAAAAATTAAATAGTAGATGTGCAAATTCGAATAGCGTTCACAATATTAGAGTGAAAGGATTTCATTACATGAGTACAAACAAAACCTTGTTAATAATGTTAGGGTCCACACTTGAGTAGACCGTGGGTTGCATAACGCGGAGTGGAGAGAAAATTAAATCCGTAGTTTCTAAAAGCATTTGCGCAAGTAAAATATGTAGAGTGGGTTAGTTAGCATCCGAAAGAGGTGCTCGTTAGAAACAGAAAGCACAAAATAATTAACTAGGTTATCACAAATTTTAAAAATCGTGTAAAGAAATATTTGCAATTTAAATTTGAATATTTGTTATAGAAATATTTGTTATTTGTTAGTCGTTCGTAGGTAGTTCACTATTACGATACTGGACCGTAAAAGATAATTTTCAAGAGCATTAGCATACAAAGAAATCTTGCACTTGGCAAACACAATCTAGAAGCTTGAACGGCATTTGCAATTCCTGATTCCTCGCATCGGAATGAAAATCAGATACAATCTAGTTCTGCATCTTATGTATAAGGAAGCTTTGTGCAATTTTATTAGCGATGTTGAGGAAATATATAGTGGATTTTTTAAATGTATATTATAATGCATATATTATTACCATCGTAAGATCCAATCTCATTTTGTAACAGACAGCAAAACAGCCTTACAGTGTTATAAAAGGTCCAAAAGGGACATTAATCAAGTAGCAAAAAGTGGTGTTGTTAACATTAATGGTGGTGAGACCTCTGTGACCCTTATACCGCAATTAAATGGTAGATTCTATTTAATTACTTACCCTTTCCCTAAATAAATATGAAACTTTATTTGAACGGTATGGGAGTATAAATATGTCAATTCATAATCGCTAATAACGTGATTAGTATCATATGATAGGGTAAAATTTATTTATAAATTACGGTTAGAATTAAATGTACAATATATCAAGGAAACTTAAATATAATAATGAAGCAAAGGTAAAATCGGTTAATATGTCCGATCTAATGTTTATTGTCTATGGAGAAATAACTGACTGAGATCAAAAATAAAAGGTTAGGTAATTTTTCGAAAAATAATATTCACAGTCGTTCCCAATAATATGTTTAATTAGCAACATGCCCTATGTACATAAAGAGGACTGATAACTTCTCTTTAATTAGACTAATAAGATTAACCTTTTAAATATAGTCACATTAATCAAATAAAAGATAAAGCAAATAAGCTGATCCGTAATATTTTTGATTAAAGGTCAAAATCAAATTCGAAGTCAATTTATCTTAGTTTCGATAAAATTTTCGGTTGAAATTTACTTAGTTAACTGGCCCGCTTAAAAATTCAGAGGGTAATTATTTACTCTGATTAAAATATTAATTGATTAGACCCCTATCAAAGAAGAGAATATTTAAGTGGAAGATCAAACATAGCTAATTTTTTATCTTAATAGGTTAATAGTGGTACGTTAATAGCTTTTATACACAATTTGAGAAATTTTCCCTTTATAGTACACATCAATTAACTGAAAACTGTACAAAAATGTGAGTTTTAGACAGATGGATTTAATAGAGCTAAAATTAACTGCACCTGAAGAATAATGCATTAACCTAATCGTTGGTGTAATTATCGCTCTATAGATTCCTATTTTGTCGCGGCAGTGGGTTTTAAGGAGGCTAAAAGTCTCAATTCAATAAAATAATTGTCTTTGTAACAAAAGCAGTATTTATTTCGTCTTGGTCATTGTTTCAGCCTATCAGAGCCCACTGCTGACCATTCAATCCTGTGACACCAACATTGACCGACCTCCTGCACGTATAGGTCGTCCCTCCATCTCGTGAGGAGTCAACGACATTTGCAATGACCAGCTCGAGGCTGCCTTTCGACAACCTTTCTTTCCCAATAATATTTATTTACAAAATAGTCATTATTAAATAAATATAACATACACAATTCTATTATTTATATACTTATTGAGTCTCGTTCAATGCAAATAAATATCTTAATTGTTATTAAGTTTACCAAGAGCAGATAAACGACTCAGTCTTAATTTTCTCGAGTGCCTTCTAATTTCCTTATATATAATCCACCCATCAATAGCACTGAATCCCTTTGGTTATAGAGGTCATTTTGGGTTGCACAAAATGTATTATGCAGACAATACTAAGCAATCTAAAACTAATAATGGCTTTAAAACATTTATTAAAGGGTAATGATGAGGCCTGACTTGGAATATGTGCTACGAGTACGCTACCTCGCCGGCCCCGGCTACCAGCGCTGACGACGACAAGCCCTGGTAACACACAGCATATGCGCGTTGAGGACAGGCGAGAACATTGTCGAACTAGAAGGGGAATTGAGCGGGTAAAATTGGAACATTAAACGTTCGGATATCAATGTCCAATTACAAAGACGTTGCTTGATGAAATCTACGGTCCGACCTACTTGTACTCATATTCAAAACCTCACTTTAAGCTTGAACTGGCTAATCGCTTTGATTGTCTAAAAGAAGAACTTGAAGTGGACGAACTAAGCGGTGGTTTGGCAGAAGTTGTACGAACGAAACGTTGATACTGAATATCCTTCAAAAGCATGGAGCGGGAGTGTGATGGTGTTGTTCTTTAAAAAAGGTGATATCACTTAGCTGCAGAACTACAGGCCCATCTCGCTCTTTTTTTAATGGTCATCACAAATCGTCTTAAACACAGGTTTGATGACTTCCAGCCTCCCGAACAAGCCGGTTTCCGACAAGACTAGTACTACAGACCACATTTATACGCTTCGGCAAGATATACAGTAAACCGAAGAATATAGCTTGCCACTATGTTTAGCGTTAGTGACTATGAGAAAGCCTTTGCTTCGATCGAGATCTGGGCTGTGCTACAGTCCAGTGGTGCCACATTGACTACCATATCAACGCCACCATGTCAGTCCGAGTATACAACCAATACAAACAATATACCGCCACAGAGAGGCGTGAGACAGGGAGATGTCGTATTTTGGAAACTGTGTACTGCCGCGTTGGAAGACGCCTTCAATTTTCAGCAGTTGCAATTTTTTGGTCTATGCTCGAAGACCTTATTCGGGTCTCCCAAAGGGTGGGTCTTAAAATGAACATGGACAAAACGAAGGTCGTGTCGAATGTCCAAGTTGTGCCCACCACCATCGCAGTCGGGGGCTCGACTCTCGATTTTGATGACAAATACGTCTATTTAGGACACACATCAGTGGCACAAAGACGTGGCCTCTTACTTTAGGCCTTATTAAGAGGCTCAAGGTTGCTCAACAGGCTATGAAGAGGGCTATGCTTGAATTTTCCCTAGATCGTGTCAGGAATGAGGAGATCCGTAGGAGAACCAAAGTAACCAATATAGCCCTGCGGATTAGTAAGTTAAAGTACAATGGGCGGGAAAAATAGCGTGTAGAAAACATAACCTATGGAACCAAAAAGATCTCGAATGGAGGCCTGGTAACGGAAAGCGCAGCGTAGGTGGTCAGACGGTCTGATAAAGAAGTCGTTGCATGCAAGCTGCCTCTAACTGGTCATTGTGGAAATCATTAAGGGAGGCCTATATCCATTGCACTCCAATTGGCTGATGGATGAATGGATGGATATGTTTTCTAAAAACAAAGACTGTTCTTATCGTGACTCCCTATTTAATAATATTTGTCTACGCGAATATTGCGCATATAAAATAGAACGTGATGGAACGTAATGAAGCAATCTTACTATTATTTCTGACTTTTTAGTCCCTTTTCATATTTGTGAGGTGTTCGCGCGCATTTCTATGTCGCCTAACAAAGCCAAATTGGTTACGCAATAATCTTCACTTCTCTTTCTTACTATACCGTTCCTTCCGCCTACCCTCCTTTTTCCTTTAATTTTTACTCATCTCGAAAATAAAGGAGGGTTAAAGAGCGACTTGGCCTGCTAGCTACCGACCGCGTCACGAAGTATTATACTTCGTGACGCGGTCGTGCAACACCCCTGTCGACAGTTGCCTTTTGGGTTCTACGCAGCGCATCATATTTTAAAGTCACGACGTGAATGACCGAGCTCCTTTCTAATAGCTTTAAGTTTACCGCAACCTGGATTACGCACATGGTCCTTCGAACCGCATCCTCGCTTCTGGTCCTAAATAGAATCTACATATCGCCGTCACTCGAGCTAATTGATCAAATCAAATTGGCCGACGAAACTTGAGTGATCCAGCCCCGCAACCATAAAATTTGGTCCATACAGCCGGACAGATCAGTTACCTATCCTATATAGTCCTTCTGAAATATTGTAGATTTCGTAGCTAATATTTGTAATTTTCACTTGAAGTGTAAGTAGTACTTTTAATCGACCAATAGTAATATAACCTGACCACTGGTCATATAATACATGTAGATAGTTTTTTCAAAGTTATTTAAATATTGTTGGGGTTTATTTTATAAATATTTAAAAATTGTTTCGTCTATCGCTTATCAGCTACCGCATTCATCTATTGTACCTATCCATATACTTTGGTACCTTAGGTACTTAAGCCCATTATTTTAAATCGCTATATGTTATAATTACTCGCCTTATGGTTACGCATGTAATTGCATCATTTAGCCATTCGCGTCATGTCGCATTCAACGTGTAGGTAGTTTATCTACTCCAATAACGCCACGCTCTTACGCTTACGCATACCAACGCATTTGCGCCTACCGCTGTACGCAGTTTTAATATTAGTAATTTATGTTCATTTCGCTTTGTACATGGATATATTCAAGATGCCACCTAAAAGAGACGCACCTATTTTATAACTGACGCTAATCAATTAACTATTTTAACTGCTTAACGAGACGCTTTATTAAAACGCATAAATAATATGTATGTAAAAGCACAATGCGCACTTAACAATAACGAAAGTAAAGCAACATTTCTCAGCAGTGTTCAAACATAAGAAGACATGAGACATCAATTTAGTACTATTGTAAAGAATTATAACGCTTTATTAATAACTGTTAATCCAATCGCTAAAATAGATTACTGTATACTTTCCGATTTCGAAGAAATGTATTGTAATTTTACGTATTATTTCATTGTGCAATGAATCACAACCCCTTCAAAGATAAACAAGAGTCGCACACCATCTCAGTTACCGCCATTTGAAATTGCATCGTTTGACGGTGACATCCGACAATGGCCCTTATTCTACATAAGTTTTAAGTCTAACGTACATAACTACACACGACTCGCTTAGCAATGACGAAAATTTGATTACTTTTAGGCAAACTAACTGAAAAGGCTTCTAATGTTTTGCTGGTATTACACTATGTCCAGAAATTATCCTTAATATGGAACTCGCTAGTTGACCGCTATGAGGACACGCGTACGTTAGCGTCAACATACTTCGATCAGTTGTTAAATTTGAAAATGTTGAGAACTCGCTTCCGCTAATACTTTTACTAGTTTTTTAGATATATATGTTAGCTGTTGGCGCGTTAAGAACTTAAAAGTTAATAACCTGGCAGATTTAGGTGTAGGTCCCTGTTTTCACCGGTGGTAGGTCCCTGTTTACAGGAGACCGTCTGGTGGAGTACCACCGCGGTGTATATTTCTTCCGAAGCAGTAGTGTGAAAACACTACTGTGTTCCAGTTGGAAGGGCACCGTAGCCAGCGTATTTACTGGGTAAACGAGAATTAACACCCTATGTCTCACGGTAGGTGGCGCGTTGGCGATACTACTGGTATTGCTAATGTCTACGGGCGTCGGTGATCACTTCCCATCAGGTGGCCCGATTGCTAGTCTGCCTGCGTATGCCATAAAAAAACAAAATGTTGCATTAAAGAAATTTCCTTTTAGCATAATTAACACTTTTGAGATGTAATCGCGCAAAAGAAGATATACCTTCTTTTTATAGTTTCGCTAATTTCATTCGATTATAATCTATTTTTTTTATGAACAATGGGTCATCTTATTATAACTCGACCCGTTTAAAGATTACGCCTTACGCAAGCCGTCTAAATCGGCCGCATAATACTGTCCCGCCGGAAACTACCTAGCATCTCGCTCGCAACCGAAACAACGTACACAATACCTTCATATCGCGCGATATTAGATAGTAAAGGCAAGTGTGTCTTATGTAAGAAAATGGACCACGTTTATTTAAATACTTGTTCTTTATTTAGATCTATGTCGGCAAAGGACAAGTTTGAATTTATTAAAAAAAAATAATGGATGATTGAATTGCCTTAGTTTAATACATACTGTTCACAACTGTAAATCGTTACATAATTGTAAAGCTTGTGGCAAACGTTATCATACGTTTTTGCATTTTGATAGTAATTCTTATTGCGTCAGAAAGCTGCAAAATGAAAATATTTCATTGACTAAGGACGAACCACAAAATGAATCTCAATCTTTTACTTTTGTGATATCGATGAAGCCAGTGTGTCAAGCTAACATTTACGACCGTACTTATTTTTACTGCGCAAGTTTATGTAAACAATAGTAATGGTATTTTTGTACCCGTGCGTTCATTAATAGATAACGGTTGCAAAATAATATCATAAACGCGGTGATCTATCACTGATACGTTGCCTTAAGACAACATTGATACTTCAGTACTGCAATACGAGTTCAGTAGGCACGAGCCAAGTAAAGTAAATTTATTGTTAGGCGTAACTGTTTCCGTATTTGCTTTTGGTGATAAAATAATTGCACCTCAGCCCACTGCCATCGAAACCGTATTCGGATACATACTAATGGGTGAAGTACCTATTGCTGTCGAAAATAATAATTTTCGTACAATCCTATAGTAATATATATATTATAATATAAGTTAATTCTGAGTGAAGATTCATTTGATCAATCGCTAAATTTTTGAACTCTAAGAGATTTCGCGACGAATATTTTTAAGTCCTCAGGAGGAGGAATATGAAAGAATATTTACTTCTACTATAAAACGCATTATTTTGGGTCGCTATTGTATCGCTTTACCATTAGAATGCAGACTTAAAAATAACAATATTAGTGAAGGTTACAATAATGTTCTTAACGAATGTCTCGCGCAAGGATTTATTTCAGAAATTCAATCAAAGTATCTTAAGGAAGGTTTTATACCGCATCACGCTGTTGTACGGAATGATAAAAATAGTACAAAGATCAGACCCGTCTTAGACGCAAGCGCGAAATTCTATAACGGCTTATATCTAAATGACGTATTGCACTCATGGCCTAATTTGCAAGCGGATTTATCTCTATTTTTGCAAAATTTTCGCTTTTTTACAATTGCTTTAATGTTTGACATTGAACAGATGTACTTGCAAGTTCTAGGAAAGGAGGAAGATAGAAAGTATCAAAAATATTATTTAGCTTTGATCCCTCAGAACCTATCCGTGAATATCAATTCAACCGTGTCGCATTTGATTTAAAATCTAGTCAATTCGTCAACTATGCAACGATGAGCGGCATAATTATCCGCAAGCAGCAAATGTCGCTATAGAACTTTCATATCAACTTAATAATATGTTTAACGCCTGTGGATTACAATTATTAAAATGGTCCAGTAAAAGTAATTTAGTATTTATACATATTTCATCAGAGGTCAAACTCTCGGGAGTAATTTTTGATAAATCAAAACCGCAGAAGATTTTGGGTTTAGTATGGGACCCGTCGGACGATACATTTATGTTTAAAACTATGGAAGATAATCGTGATTGCACAAAACGCAATATTCTTTCGTTAGTTGCCGGTTATGGGACGTATTAGGACTCGCTTCACCAGTTACTCATATCGCAAAGTTATTAATCAAACAGTAGTGGCTAGAACGTATTGAATGTGATACCCATCCTCCCGCGACAATTTAAAGCGCAACTGCCACTTCACAACAGTGGTAATTATACACCAGGACGATATTTACCATTGCGATGGCCAATGGGCTATTTGTAGCTTTAGTTAAGCAGCTACTGGTTCCGTGGTTAAATTAAATCCTTCCCTTACAATAAGTTAATAGTATTTAAGTTTTCTTCCTGTTATTTTAATCTTTATTATTTAAATATTCTTAGTTAAGTTTTCATTTATACTTAGTTACTTTTATAGTTATCGCTTTAGTATAATATTATCATTTAATTTCGCTTTGGTTGTTATAACCTCGCCTTTAAGTATTTTATATAACTTAAGTATTCACACGCCTTTAAAATATCGATTTAAAAATATTGTTAAACTTTGAAACCGCAAGTTATCTACAAACGCTGTATTTAATTGTAATTAACGCTTAGAGTAAGGAATTTCTATTGCGCATATATTTTAGAAAATAACATTTTCACAACTGCAGGGGAGGATGTTCGCGCGCATTTGATGTCGCCTAACACAGCCGCAAATTGGTTACGCTTTAATCTTCCTTCCTTTCTTACTATACCGTTCCTTTCGCTGCCTTCCGTTTTCCTTTATTTTTCCTCATCTCGCAATAAACGAGGTAAGGAGAATATTCGTGACGCGGTCAGTGGCCAGCCTCACCGCTGTCGCCCGATTGCCTTCGGGACTTCCTACGCAACGCATCATTTTTTAAAGTCACGCGACGCGAATGGCCAACGCACCGTTCTAATAGTTTTAGGTTTACCGCGAACCCCAACCGCATTATACGAAGACGCCTGCAGCTGTGCCGCCATCAGAAGAGGTATTTATCCTTCCTTTTAACGCATTTCCAATTCGGTTTCATAACCACGTTGTCCGAGCCGGATTACGCAAATGGATCCGTCGAACCGCATCCTCGCTTCTGGTCCTTCAATAGGATCTACCATATCACCGTCACTCGAGCTAGTTGGTCCAATCAAATTGGCTGACGAAACTTATGTGACCACGCGCCCGCGCAACCAATAGGTTCAGATTGAACTAGATAAAACGCGATTAAACGAGTTAAATTATTTTATATTAAATTTAGATGATTTGTTCATTTATTCTTGTAAGAAAGTTATTGCATGTGTTATCCGGTTTATGTAGAATAGAACGAATTTTACATTTTAAGCTCATCTAGGTGAAAAAGTAATATGCATGTTGCGGAAACTCTCTCGCATGGGGCTTAAGTTACGGCACATACTACTGAGTTACTTTAAATGCAACTCAGAACATACAAATATCTACTGTGCTAATATTATTTCTACAGTTATAAATATTTTTATCTAGAAGTGCGTCCACAGGTTATTCAGGGTTATTTTTAAATGGCTATCCTAAAAATGTAATATGTGAGTGGAAAAGTAACATAAGTTATCCAATGATAATATAGCTTTCTAGTAGTGAAAGAATAGTTCAAATCGGTCGGTAGCAGTATATATGCTTAAAAAGTCTAATGAAAATATATACATTTAATCTTTGCTCCCAGAAAATCCTTAACTAAATTGTGCAGTAAGTAATAAAACATATAGTAATCTAGATCTAAAATATATTAGTGTTGCTTGTTATATAGTAATAAAGATTTCAACGGATTTAAAAAGTTTCTTTGTAAGAAAAAATTGTAGTTATTATCAATAGTTAAAAAAACAACCAAGGCGCGAAAAGCTTTGTATTATGTGTGCCATAAATTTTAGATGTTTTACATCTAGTACCAACAAGTAACATCTACGAAACGATACAGCACGCTTCACTAATATTGACACATTTTAAGCTAACGAGGTTTGGCATCACTTCAAAAGGATGCCAACAGACACAGAGTGTAGAGTGGGGTCACATCGATTCTTAGCTGTAAGGATAAAGTGTTATATTCCGTTACAGTTTGTGCCTAAATATTTCATATATCTGTCGTAAGACAATACAGATTATTGCGTTTCTTTATCTCTATTTACTTTGCGTTATTTTATTCAGTAAACTGTTACCTTCGCACACTGCATAACGCAGAGCGTTTAAAGTTGCAGAAGTAATTTGTTTATTGGAAAATAAGTCGATACACACAGCGTTTGTGCTGTTGTTTTTTTAATTTTGTCCCGATACTCAGCTACCAGTTCTGTTTTACAATTAGCCACACAAGAAGGTAACATGTTTAAAAATTGATCAAAAAAGAGTAGAAAGTTATCACAAACAATCAAATGCATCCTCTTTGGAATATTAGCATTAATGAGTGTAACGTAATATTTCATTGCAAAGGAATAATTAAACCCTTTTATTAACCCATTGAGATAATGACACATACCAACTTAGAATGGCCGTGATCATGGATGCCGGAAAGAGTCCGAAACGTCGGGAATAAATATAAATAATTAACGTGAAAAATCCTTAAATTAGTAGATTTGATAAAAACCAATCGGATATAAGTCAATTACTCATCAAATTATTATAAAACGTCTCTGTTTGAGCATGGTTAATTGTTCACGTTCATGCTGTTATATGGGTTAATTCATTCTGAAAGACGCTGTTCACAAAGAGGGTACGGTGAGAGAAATTTTCAAAAATTCATAGCATGCCCTCGGCGCACAGGACTAGCATTGTCTTGAATATGTCACACTGTGAGTGTTTGTGCAAATAATTGTAAATATAGGACAGTGTGTTACAACTTCAAACTGAACGTTCTACAGCGCCATTTTATTTTATTCTAGCTTCGCACAACAGGTAGGAAGGCGTGATAATGGTCATTTGAGATATAATCATATGTCGCGTAACGTTTTTTTGAGAAACGTCGAAATAGCTGGCATTTAACAGATATTTTCCTACTGTACTACACCTTTTTAATATAATTTTAATAAATTTCTTTATAAATTAAGTATAAGTAATTTATGTATGTAGTTTTGTTATCGTAAAATTTTATTAAAACCTACGAAGTAGTTTTTGTGTGAAAGGGTACCAGATAGACAAATTACTGCCCAAGTCCTAGGGACAGAGATATCCTGCTCACCTATGAGCCGCGCGCTGACCATAAGATATATCAAGGCATTTTTCCACACACTTGGAAAAATGCTGAAGTTAAAGGGTTCCTAAATCCCAACAAACCTCAATCTCTACTAACCTCATATCACCCTCGCGCTATTTCGCCTACTCGACTTCATGAAGTGAAAGTGAGAGGGCTCCCGGTTCTAAAGCAATTTGGCTTCCGTGCCAAATCTTGCATTAAATAAATCACCGATTACGGAACAAATCAAAGCATATACATTGTGTGAGTCAAATAAATAAGACGGCTTTCGTTCTAGGCCTCTTATTTTCTCTTATCAATCCTAAAACCAAGCTATCGAGCTATACGTCGTTTCTCTACAATCCGGTCATCCGTCCCATAATAAACAACGCCAGTCCTGTATTTGCACATGAAAGTCCTTTCACTATCCACAAACTCTAAATCCGGCAAAGCAGGGCCACGGGTGCATCATGCTACTTGCGCAACTTTGACCTACACTTGCACATGAATTTGCCCACTATATAGCAATGTATTAAGCAAGCCTTGATTCAATATTTCGACTTGGCTTCGCAACACCCCAATGAACCGTTACTTATGTACTTAATAATTCAGTACAGTTTAACAAAAAATATTAAAATATTCAATTTGACAGGGCGGTTTTATCTTCTATCCATTTTAAAACATATCTAAAATTAAAAGTTTGATCTTTTCTCAGTATTTGTATTATCAGCCCGTGATAGTCCTCTGTCGGGCATAGGCCTCCCCTCGTACACCCCTATCCATTAGGAGGTTTTGGACTGTATGCTGGTCCAAAGCGGGTTGGGGGGTCTCTGTATTTAATATAATAAGATCATCCTAGTAAATAGAGTTGTCACATTATCAACAGTAGAATTTAATTTTTGTTGTAGATAAATCGAATAGAAATACCGCAAATCTGCTGATGCGTAATCAGATATGAACGCAAAGCCAAGCCAACTAATTTGTGATTAGGGTCGAAGTCAAATTTGTAGTCAATTTATTTTAGTTTCGAGAATATTTTCGGGTAAACTAGTTAACTTGCCGCTTGAAGTTTCAGAAGGAAATGATTATTTCTGTTTAAAATATTAATTGATTAGAGCCTTATCAAAGAAGATAATATTCAAGTAGAAGATCAAACATTTGTTGTTGGTTGGTAATAGGTTTTATGCGCAATTTAATTAGTTTTGCCTGAATAGTTCCACTGAAAACCGTATGAAAAGTGGGAATTTTTGACAGATGGATTATAATAAAACCAAATTGATAGTTGCCTTTTAAACTAATCTTAAGGACAATTCCGACTCCTACCCTATTTCTATTTAAGGCTAAAAGTCTCGATTCTGTATAATAACTGTCTTCGTGACAACAGTAATATTATCAAATAAAATAACTTTTTACGGATTTTATTGCGCTTATTTTTACATATTAATATTTCTTTTGGAAATTTGTAGTATTTGCTTAAAAAAAAGAATACTAAAAGTATTATTTATTTACATTTTATTTAATAAAAATAATAGACATAATTCTATTACTCGATATGTTTATTGTGTATTGTTAAAAGTATATCATATTTTTACAATACTAATACATATCATATTTCTTTTTTAGACGAACCAGGCGGTCTCCTTTTCCTAGAGTGGCTACTACTTGCTTGTTATGTGTCGGTTTCAGTATATAAAAACTGGCCATAAGATTAGAAGAGGTAACTGAATGGTCGGAGAGATGGCAGTTGGAAAGGGAGAGAACTCCATCGATTCTTCCCGGAAGTGTACAACCGTCTGCGAACTAAATGGGTAACACCGGATAATGTAACATCCTAAATCTTAACGCTACAGGTTGCTTTAATAAACGGTTGCACGACATGCGTCTGTGTGACAGTGGATGATGCGAATGTGGACTGAATGAGAAGGACCTACATCATGTCTTCTTGTACATCACGGATGTGCCGCTGTATGGGACTTGCGTACTGTGATGTTGGACGAGATTAGCCGCGTGGATGCTATCCAGTTTACTACGGCGATCTTTGCCGCGAGGCTAACTTCAAGCGCTTAGAAGCGACCTTCTAAGCGACAACTGGCGTACGCAGAAGAACAGGCAACAACGCTACGGCGGAGGACAGGTGAGTCGTCGTCGTGTAACGTCGAGCCCCTGTTAGAACGGGAGAGTTGGCAACAATGGACAAGGAGTAAAACAATTTGTAAGAGTCAAGAAGGTGTGCGCGGAGCCTCGCGGTCATACCACGCACACCCTTCAGGTTCGGCCCATATAACCGCAAGGTTGGTGGGCCATAGGAGGTGGTGGTTGTCTTCTTATTTATTTACACGTGGAAATGTAATCTCCTGAGAAAAGACGGGTTATATCGACTCGCACATAAAACCACCCGTTGATTCTATCTGACGCACTTTAGAGGTGCAGGTACAGGAACGTTTGACTCAAATCTGAACCACAGCGCTGCACCGAAGCAGCCATCTTACGTTGCCTTTTACGCCAGTCTGCCTCCCCAGGCGCGTCGGAAAAAACCAATAGACGGCGCAAGTCCTGTTACTCAGACCGCAAAAGGCGGAGTCTGCACTCAGCCAGGGATCACCGTTAGCTTTTTTCAGTAGGAAACTCCAGATGGTTACTCCACCGCCAGAGTGCGAGCAGCTAGAGGATATAGGCTCCCCAGCCAAGACAGAGCTGCGGTTTCCAACAAAAAACAACAGTTGTTCTTATCATTTTTTGTTGGAACAGAGTTATTTATTTTTTTTTTATTTTATTCTTTCGAAACATACAGTGATAAATTGTTTTCTAATTTAAAATATTTTCTACACCATTTAAAATGTTTTCATATAAAATAATACGAGCAATGCTAGAAGCGTCAATGGTTTTTATAAAACAAAGAAGGAAAAAAAGAAATCATTACTTAAACTAAGCAAGAGACCACTTAGAACAGTTCTTTGACAAAACGTTTCTAAGTTGTATCTGAAGGTGAGTTGGAAATCAATCTCGCGATTCATTCCAGTTCTTAGAATTTTGCAGATCTTATGAAAATAATTCTTTCTATAATTTGTTGTGAAACGAGGAAAGTGAAAACAGTCTGTTTCTAAGACTATCGTACCCTAAGATTTATAAGGAAATGAATCAGGAGGAATCAATTTTATTTTGGCTAATTTAACAAGGAAAATAAGATATTTTTCTCTATGAATAATGGAAGCAGATGATGTCTCCACTTGTTTACATAATGATCGTTTTTACATTTGTATTGTAAGTGTTTATAAACTCTACCGATTTATAGGCTCAAGCCTATTAATATAACATCATATAGAAATTCTTCAGATTTGTGAACAAATATAGAATACCACATAAGAGGCAATAGAGGATCTTATTAATTTAATGTGTTAATTGGAAGCTAGATCTCAAAAATAATCTAGCACTTATTAGCCGATATAATAATTGTTTTAGGTTAGTTTTGAATCTGAATATACCTAAGTCACGTACCTCATTCAATTTTATAGTTATTGACCTTTGAGCCTATAAATGAATTCTATCACATTAATTTTCGGTAAAATTATTGATGACATAAAGATAAGCTATTAATTGGCTATTCATCTAATCTTTTAATCTTGCTTGTGGACAAATATTTATTAATTTGTTTGTAATTTTCCTATTCTGCATCAGTAAAATTTTCAGTTTGGAAACAAAGTTTAATATCAATTGATAAATAAATTAAATGCAAGGGTCCTAATTATATGGAAACCTAATTTTAGGATTGTTTCAGAATAGTAACCATTATACACAGCTTGGATCTATTCAATATTAACGATGTGAACCATCTAAACAAGTCACCATGGATAACCATTAAAGTTTCTGTAGGAGTATTATTCTATTTTATCCAAATCCTTACTATAGTCTGTAAAATTCTCAATTGTCCCGGATCCATGCACAAGATGTAAAGTCTGAATAAATTAGTAAATTGGATGTTGTTGGCGATTTCTGAAACCATGTTGTTCTGGGATGAAAGAAGACGATAGACAGTTTAAATTTCCGACACCAGCCGCTCAAATATTTGGCAAAATACATAATTTGATATTGGTCTGTAATTTTTACATCACTTTTGGATCCACTTTTTGTTATATAGAGCTTATAAAGCAGACTTCCAAATTTAGGAACGATTCCTTCCTTTATTGAGGTAGAATAATATGGTCAAGGGTTTGTCAAACATCAACACACCTTTTATAAATAAGGCGATATTTTATCTGGTCCTGCTCTTTCGTAGATCCAGTGTCTTAAGAAGTTTAGATATATCTTCCTTCATTCAATGTCCTTATAAATTTATGGAGTAAAGGGTATCAGAATTTTTGTCACGGTTGGCAATATGGGTACTAGAGTAGTGGATGGAGGAATGTTTTCTGAAAATATTTTTGCAAGAGACAACAAACTTCTTCCCTGAATTAGCAAGTGTCCTTCTTGAGAGTGAAGAAGGAAAAAGCAATATAGCCCATTTTATTAGATTTGATAAATGTCCAAAAAGCTTTGGTTTTTACTAGAATCTTCTAATTTTTTAAGTGTCTTTTAACATTCATCTTCCAATATTTAGCTCTTTTCCTGAGTATTGAGAATGAGTTATAATCACTCACGTTCTTATATTTATTATATCTTCTGTAAATTTAAACTTTTCCTTTGTACTTTTTTAGAGTGGCGCTGACATATTGGAAATGGTACTTATTCAATAATACTGGGAACATGCTTTTTATTGCAATATTTAAATAACTATAAAATATCTCAATCCTTCTTCCATTGACACTCCATTTACAATTTTCCCAATCCACTTCTTCCAAGGATACCTTAATACTGTCATAATCAGCCGACTCGTAAAATACTTTATTCTAGGGCTCATTTTAAGACATTCATAATTCAATTTTCAGAAATAAATAATGATTTATGGTGAACATCCTCAAGGGACTAATGGGTCGTCACAAGTTGATACCAAATACGTATTCATAGTACTAGGTCTAGAATTTTACCATTTACGTTATTAAAAGGTTATATTTGTAATTTAACACAAATTACCTCTGAGAAGTGTCCAAAATATATCTAGTTTTCTCCTGTAGCGCAAGAATATTGAGGAATGACTATCAGGACAATACGACCACTTGATATTACCTAAATTAAAATCTATAATGACAAATACATCTCTGGGGTTTGAGTTTATTATTTTCGATAAGTTATCCGTAAAATTTTTAATTGCATGCTGGAATGAAAACCAAAATTTTCCTCATAAGTAAACCAGTACAAAATGTATCTTGATCGGTCGTTATTTTATCGTTGTAAGTAACGGTTACCCAAATATCTTCCCAAGACGACCACTCAGGGCGCATAGCTGTGTGATCACGGTGTATACCTAAAGAACTCCCCCACCGTACCTTTCATGGGTAGCTGTAAATTTCTATCCCTACGCCAAACACTATCGACTATCAAACATTCACTGTCATTAATTCCTTCGCAGCCAGGTCTCAGTTAACGAAATAATATCGTAGGAATGAACATCAAGTTCCTCTTAATGTGAGTCTTTGTGCACCCTCAGTATTTTGATAATTATATTATAGCACGTAATGCATAATTATCGTTATAAAATAAGCTAAAAGCGAGTTACATTAGAGTATAAGTTCAACAATATAAATAAAAATAGGCCAGAGTACTTCATGAGAAATAATAATAAAACAGAATATTATTTATTTACATTTTATTTAATAAAAGTAATAGACATTTCTATTACTCGATATGTTTAATTGTATTGTTAAAAGTATATCATATTTTACAATACTAATACATATCATATTTCTTTTTCAGACGAACCAAGCGGTCTCCTTTTCCTAGAGTGGCTACTAATTGCTTGTTAGTGTCGGTTTCAGTATATAAAAACTGGGCATAAGATCTGGAGAAGAACTGGGATAAGAAGAGAGTAACTGAAAGGTCGGAGAATGGCAGTTGGAGACAAAAGGGAGAGATCTCCATCGATTCTTCCCGGAGGTGTCCAACCGTCTGCGAGCTAAATGGGTTACACCGGATTATGTAACATCCTAAATCTTAACGGCTACGGTTGCTTTAATAAACGGCTGCACAACATGCGTTTGTGTGACAGTGGTATGTGCGAATGTGAACTGAATGAGAAGGACCTACATCATATCTTGCGGATGTGCCCGCTTTATAAGGAATTGCGTGCTGTGATGTTGGACGAGATAAGCCGCGTGGACGCTGGTCCAGTTTACTACGGCAATCTCGTTGCCGCGGAGGCTAACTTAAAGGCGCTTAGAAGGTTCGCTCACAACTGATCGCAGAAGAACAGGCAACAACGCTACGGCGGACGACAGTGAGTCGAGCCCTGTTAGAACGGGAGAGTTGGCAACAATGGACAAGGAGTAAAAACAATTTGTTAGGAGTCAAGAAGGTGTGCGCGGAGCCTCGCGGTCATACCACGCAAACCCTCCTGCGATTCGGCCCATATAACCGCAAGGTTGGTGGGGCCATAGGAGACGGTGGGTTGTCTTCTTATTTTTTTACCGTGGGGAAATGTTACGCATACCCGTCCTCGCGAGAGGCAAAGACGGGTTATATCCGACTCGCACCGACTAAAACCACCACGTTGTTCTTTCCTGACGCCTTTAGGGTGGGGTCACAGGAACGTTTTGCACTCATCTGCAACCCACCAGCGCTGGCCGCCGAAGCAGCCCATCTCGGCCTTACGGCCATCTGCCTCCCCTCTAGGCGCGTCGGAACTAGCGCGCGAGTCTGTTACTCAGGGCCATAGGAGCCAGGAGTTCCCAACCCACACGGGACGATACTCCCAGCCCCTGCGGCGGCCCGGATGTTAAGCTCCGCCGCTGCTCCATTTCGGCCGTAGAAGGAGGAGAGATCGACGACACCATGCCGTATGTCCCCCTCCCACGGCCACACCGCATCAGCGGTGGCCACCGAGATCGCGGATGATAGGAGGCGGCCTACGGAATACCGACATCCTCTTCCCCGCGACTCCTCCTTGGTTGCGAAGTACAGGAAGGGCGGCACACCTACCTCCTGCAACCCATCCGCGCACCCTCAAAGGCGCATCCAAAGCGGGCTTCTGCAGCCCACTTGGAGCAGCTTCCTCCACGGCCTCACACCTCAGGCCGGCCAGGTTCCTCTTAGCTTCCCGCGGCTGACCCAAGCCTCAGGTACTGAGCTTCACCGCTACCACAAAGCGAGAACCTGTTTTGTCACCTTCTTTAACACAGTAAGTTACTTTAAAAGCACTTTTATTCTGGCCACATAAAATTCCATTTAATTTAATTGTATAAAACTTTTAATCAAATGAATGACAAGTAAAATCTAAGAAAACCAAAATATTATTTTTATTGCTTTTTTTAAGTTTGTATTAGAGAGAAAAAAGGAAAGGAAAAAACGCAATAGTAGGGCCAAATCGCCATTTCCAGACCCCCCAAAGAAGCGCTGACCGCCTCGGCGGAAGCACCGTTGGCTTTTCAGTAGGAAAAATCCAGCTTACGGATTCTCTACCGCCAGAGTGCGGGAGCAGCAGGGATATGTGGGGCTCCCCGGCCAAGACAGAGCTGCCGGTATACCAACTCAAAAACGAACGGTTGCTCCTTATTATTTCACTTTAGTACGGACCGCAGATACTATTGATAGTGATCGGCGAATCCGGGGCAACGTGATGGGCCTCTTCTCTCCGGGATACGGATTAGGAGCCGTGCCGGAGCAATCAGCACGGCACCTCAACCTGAGCCCTTTTCCGGATGGCGAATACCTTCATGCCAGCCGCCTAAGGGCTCTCTGTAAGAGGGGAAGGTTGTGCGCGTACGTCACTCTTTGGGTCGCCAAGTCCTCCACTTTGGCCACCGAACCAACTGTTGCCACTTCACGGCAAACCAACCCGCCGCTTTACAGCAAATTAATCCGCCGCTTTACGGGAAATCACCCCCGCTATTTTACGACAAACATCCGCTGTCCAGCAAACCACTGTCTCGCCTAAAGACAAAAATCCACCTTCGATTTACATTTGGTTGTAAGAAAAGTGGGTTGAACTACGGTCGGCTCTATCCAGTATATTTAATTTCACCGCGGCTGATTCCTTCTAGGCAATCAAAGTACAATTAGAGACGGTAGACGCACACCATCAAATCACGCGATCCCGGAAGAGCATTGGCCTCGGATTCTGGTCAATAGACTACCAAAAGAAATGCCAACAGAATAAATATGCAACTTCACCAAATCCGCCAATATGACATTATATTTGAAAACCGACTGTCTCACACAAAGATAAATAAACCTTTAAATACGAACTCATTATGTAGAAAAATACAGCTCTACAAATGGCAAAAAGTCTCAGAGATCTGTTATGCATCTCTTTCCTGTGGTATTTTCCTCTTGAAAAGGTGCTGAAATAATAGGGTACCTAAATCCCAACAAACCTCTATCCCTACCGACCTCATATCGCCCTCGTACCACCTCGACTATTCGACTTCATGAAGTGATAGTGAAAGGACTCCCTGTTTTGGAGCAATTTGGCTTCCATGTAAAACACTCTTGCACTAATCAAATCCACTGGATTATGAAACACACCTCAACCCATATATTTTGTGGGTGAAATAAATAAAACGGCTTTAGTTTTAGGCCGCTTATTTCATCTCACCAATCCTAAAAACAAGTTATCGCTGTGCCTTTTGGTGTTTCTATTCAAAACTTCATCCGTTCCATAATAAACAACGCCAGGCCTGAATTTGCACAAGCTAGCCGTTTCACTATCCACAAACTTCAAATCTCGCAAAGAAAATTCATGCGCAGGGCCACGGGTGCGTCATGGTCCTTGCGTAATCTTGACCTACACTGAGATCTAATTTGCCCACCATACAGCAATTTAATAAGCAAGCCTCGGTTGACTCGGCTTCCCAATAACCGTAATGAACTGATACGAAGCGCCACCACTTATGTTCAAAATTAATCAGTACGCACTGTGTATTATTAGATTCAGACGACGAAACGAGAATCGGCGATATCCAATTACACAGGCGATTTTTTTCTTCGATACATTTTAAAACACGTCCAAAAGCAACTGTTTGAGCCGAGGTTCAGCCCACCTGTGCGCCCTCGATACATAAATGCCAACTAGTTAGTAAAGGACCAAGGTGAGCGTCTGATCAAACCGAGGCTCAGCCTCAGTTTGATCAGACGCTGGTCACCTGGTCAGCTTTTTTTTTATACACCGTAGGCAAATGCCTACGCATAACTGTCCTTGCGGGGGTAAAGATGGGTTATGTCGGATTCGCATTCACTAAAACCATCATGTTGTTTGTTCTTGGCGCCTTAGAGAAGGGGTCACAGGAACTCTTTGGCATCTTCTGCGATCTCACCAGCGTTGGCTGCCTAATGAACTATTTACTCTCTATAAATAATCATGAAAGTTTATGGCATAGCAATGTCAACTTTCAATTTTATCTAAGTTACGGTTTATTTTTTTTACTGCAACTGTCATCCACATTGAAAGAAAGTTTAAGCATACAATTGTCAACTCACAGTTTGATCTGAGTCAGGTTTATTATTTATAAATACAAGTGGGTACTTTAGTGCATCACATTGTAGCTTGAAAAGTTTTAGCAACTGTTGCCACATATGATCATCCTAGAAGTTCAGTGGTAATAGGCTCTAATAATATACCATACTCATCGCATTAGGTGTTGTTTGACCCTTATCCCTACTACGCTATGGTCCAGATGCTAGGTTGGTCAGCATGTAAAAAATCGGTCCACCCGACTTTTTACATGCCCATCCGACGCATGGATCATCTTACTTGTCAGACAATTAAGTGAAATAACAATGAAAATTTGTTCAGTCCCCGCAGGATTCTAATACGCGACCTCCGCTTTCTAAAGCACATGCCCTTACCACTAGGCTCTGGAGGCAGACAGTACTGTTACCATATCGACCATGCTCTAATAAAATATTACCTTGGTTTAGATTTACAGCTTTAATCCTAACATTGGTTTGATAGTTCTAAAGTTTTACGCTTACATGTGTCAACCCTTTTTCTGAAAATAATAAGTGCAATCTAAATTTTATGTCCCAGGAATTCAAAGCAGAGACCGCTTCATATATCCTCACACAAGGTTTTATTTACAAAGTTATCAATTATATTTTTGAAACAAATTAAAATACAACAACTCGAACTAATAACTTTTTAACTTACAACTGCATTTCGAATATTATTTAATTGAGAATACTGTTCTCTCAGCACAAACAAGTGGATACGGCCTCTACGTTGTTTAATATCCAGTGCTCGTGATGTAATTATTATTTCAGTTATTTCATAAGCGGTGGAACGGATTCTAATTAAATGTTTCATCCAGACGTTATGATTTGAAGCAAAGTTTAATTTATATTTTGAGTAAAATTTATTTGGAATTCGTGGTTAAGGAATATATTAGGTACGAAAATATCTTGTTAGTGAAAATCAATCGTCATAAGTTGAACAAAGTTTCATATAATAGAAAATAATTAAAACTTTAAACAGGTGAGATGTCTGCTTTATGAATAAATTAAGATTCAATAGCGCTATAGAACGATAAAATATTTCGGTTATGGTGAAAAGTATGGACGTTGTCAGTCTATTTATAATGACATGGCCGGATGCCCTGATCGAAGTAATGGTCTCAATGGCTGTTGTAACTTGTTTAACGCGACAACTGGAGGTTATTTTTGTATGGTTTGTGCTAAATAATGTCTGCCTTTTCCACAAAAACTTTTTTAATTATTTTCCTAACTATTAATATTTTTATCTGTTGTATTTCTTAAATGAACGTATGTATAACGATAGTTTTGAAATACACCATACATCTATATTTAACGCTTATTTAGCTTAGTTCACTTTATTCCTTATAAGCCATTAATGTCATCATGGAGTCGGCTTCTAATCCATCCAGATTGACTTAAACAACAGTTTTTACGCAGAGATTCTATGAATGATTTAGGTGCCAGTAAATTCGAAGGCACTTACATCCTGTAACGACTGCCAAAGATTATTTTGACGAACTGGACCGACTTTTAACATGCCCATCCGGTGTATGGATCATCGTTCCTTTTCCTACAATTACGTGATTGTTGATTCTATATTGAAGTAACTAACCAAAAAAATTACGCATAAAGTACGCGAGGACACACCTCGCGAGAATAATATACTTGTATATGTATTTAGCTTACATATTTGATGGATTGAACTAGATATTTAGACATTTCTGCTAGTTGCAACACAGAGTCTTAATTTGTATAAATGATTTAAACCTTTATCGTCATTATTTTAACGCATTTTTTTTTCTTTGTACTCATAGTAATACTATTATAAGTTACTGTTATAAATAAAAGTTGCTGTCTGTCCACGTCTGAGCCCGTGTTATTTTACTAAATTAATAATGACATTATGTTACTCAGGGATAATATAGTTTTTAAGTACTAAAAGACTAGAGGCTCCCACTATAGTATAGTTCGCCTCTATTATTTATTACCAAAACTGAGAAAAAATCTGCGTGGAAAAAAAAAATACCGATCAATGAACATTTCGACAACAAAGATGAACGTTTATTTGTCGCACACGTCCTGCGAATTCATAGACCGCTCCTCCATGTCTCTCAAAACAGTTTTTTATGCTCTTTCTTGTTTTTTTGGTACACTATATTCTCTTTCTATAATAAATAATTTTCTTCTTCAATCAAAATTAAACGCATGTAAGATTAACGTCAGCAGTCAGTGTAGTGTGAAAATGAATTATTTATCACCCTACTCCCCCGCATGCAGCATCAGTCAGATTCGATTAAACAATTCATTATATTGAAACATGTTTATTGTACACATGTAGTTCTTTGTTGCACTTCTATAAAGATTTAGCCTTACATAATTTATTTAATCCTTTGTTGTTGCATTATTTCTATTGTTTATGAATCTTTTAATTGCAAGATATATACCATACTATTCAATACCTGAAATTTTTTGTTGAAAAGCTTTTGTAAAAAGAAACTTAGGGTTTATGGAACTTACTACGACCACAGATTCTACGCACATCTATCGTGTCTCCAGTTGAATGAAGCTTCACACAGATTGAGACGTCATTGATCTGCAAGCATTACTTCAGACAATACGGACCAAATGTTGGTCTATAAGTCATCGTACGTCTTAATAAACGCTATAGGGCTTTAATATCTCGTCTTGAAGAGAGGAAGAAATGAACGGTGAAAAGACTATCAATATTTGATTGTGCATTTGGCGCACAAGGCTAAGCCCTGTCTTAAAAACAGGTTTTTGTAAAAACAAATAGTAACGCACATACAATAATAGTTTATAAGAGTTTCTTAAGGAATATAATTTTAACAATAAACAAATCAATAAAATTCAAGAAAATCCTTACACATAACCGTCCTCAGTTCGGCAATAACGATTAATGTCGGATTAAAACTACTACATTTATTTTGTGCGTGTTCCAGTTTAAAATTATTTAAAATTATTTATCAGTTACAGGAAACTCGTCAAAATGTTAATGAACTATTTAACCAATCAAATGATGTGGTTAACGAATTTAAAGTATAAATGAAATGAAGATTTCCACTTGGGAATCGACGTTCCATATAATTTTAATTAAATCTCGCTGATTTCCGGGAAGTAATGAAACGTTAAGTTAATCAAATTTTAATCGATTAAATTTTCAGTTCCATCGTATTTTCATCATCAGCCTGTGATAGTCCACTGCTGGACTAGGCCTCCTATACAACCCATATTGGTGGTTTGACCGTATCCACCACGCTGGTCCAATGCGGGTTGGTGGTGGACGACTTTACATGCCCATCCGACGCATGGATCATCACTTTTCAGATAATTGGGTGATCGGCCCAATTGCCCTAACCACGGAAACAACAATGAAATTTGTTGAGTCCCGCAGGATTGAACCCCGACCTCGGTTTTAATCGCGCCCTAGGGCGTTTCGATTTATCCATAATATGTTAAATGACTGAATAAAGTGAACTTACCTACGCAGAACTTTGTTTTAATGTTCAGTAATTTACCTATACGTTATTAGTATTTATGTTATAAAACCTTTATAAATTATATAATCTTAAAATATTTCAAAAGTTAAAGAAACCATTGACGCCATTTCCATGTTTTGTTCTTAATTTTCCACTCTTAAAGTAAGACACTACTGTCAAAATAATGCGCTCACTTAAATTTTAAAACAAACTCCCATGACACCTTGCCTATGGTGGATGGGTCTAGGCACATCCCTTCGGAACAGCCTGTTCCGTGTAGAACTCATCGTGCTTGTTGATGAGGGTTCGTCATGACCTAGAGAAAGCGTAAATGTGAAACAAAAGTGTTTTTAAACAGGTTTGTCACCTTCTTGAAGGAACAGAACTCACTTTTCCACGCCTTGGGAAAATTTGACGTTAAAAGATGGGATCAAATATGTTTCGAAGCTCATCCCTTGCCCTAAGCAATTCGGCCGTGATTCTATCGTTCCCAGCATCTCTTCCACTCTTAAGCTGCCTAAAATCCAGGGTGCCTCTAACCTGGTGGTTACTTTCGGTTTTAAACCTATTGATCACAGGGACATCCCACAACATATGTGTCCGGTCCGTCATAGTGAAATCTATCTCATTCTTTGTCGCAGTATCGGGACTCTGCCTGTCCACTTCCTGTGAAGTCTCTTCCTAAAATGTGAATTCATTAAAAAGAGCCCTTTTTTCTCGAAGAAGTTGACTAGCATTTGCCCCTGCGATTTCGACTGTCGACACCGTGAATTCCTAAACACGATTCGATACCAGTTAGTACATCAACTTTGGCATAAAATCCCCTTGTCTTGTGGGTGTTATGCAAGGCCCGGAGACCTCTTTGTAAGTGGCCTCCACTTCGTCGCCAGGGCGACAAAGTAAAGCACACCTGTATCATTTGAGGGGAATATTTTCATTTTTTTTTAAAGGGTCATAGAGTTTGCCGACTACCCTACTGGACACACTGAGACCGCGTTAAATTGTCAACAAAAATTTTTGAAGAGGTCCCGCCCCTGATTGGAATTACCCCAGAAATAGGGTGACCTGATGGCAGGTTACGGTGTCCTCTGGTCTTCGACTTCAAAAACCCTAAAACCAGCCACCGGATTTCTCCAGTTCTACCTCCAGCTCGGCCAGGTGTTTGCCCGTTCGCAGTCTTAACTTTCATCCGTTGTACGTCGGTCAAGTTTTGATGGTAGCGATCCTTGTTGGGATTTTAGGCACCTTATCCCACGTCACCATGGCTTGCCCTGGCCGAAGTAGGTGGGACAACGGGAACAGAATAAATGTTACAATTGCCGATCAATTGCCAATTGATCGGCAATTGTAAATTATACTAGCCGGATCCGCCTGCTCAGCAGAGCAGGCGGATCGGCAATTGACGATTACATGAAACTGCGAATCTCCTTCTCACCGTAAGGCAGGCCGCCTCAAGTGGGCAGTGGGTGTCCTACCCCAGCTTATTATAACTATATATAATTTTAACGTATAGTAAGACTAAAATCTGCCAAATGTTTTTTACTCAATGTTTTTAGTTATTACTGAATTCAACCGTATTTAATATATCTTAGCTTTTGTAAAGTCCACATTAAATATGCTTGGTAAATTTTAAAGCAACGGAGTTTGCATTTTATTCACAAAATTAAATTTACCGCGGCTACAATAACTCCGGATAACATTGTAATTCGAGTGCATAAAATCTGCGAGCTGCAGAGTGGTGCATTACTGTTTGGTCAATAGAGAGTACCGTAAAAAATAATTTCTGTTCTGTTACAAGTTACTAGACTAAATAAGCTGACTAGGTTATTGTTTTGAAGTAGGTAATTTTTATGTTATAATTTTACTTAATATATAATAGTACTCGTTAACGTAAACTCAGAAATACGATAACGTTGGATGTTCTATATCAGAGAACATATAACCTTTTCGAAATATTATATTTATTTTGGCTTCGCAGGTAGATGAAAACTCGGGCCACCTGATGGAAAGTGGTTACCGACACCCATAGACATAGGTATGTTCACATCCTTGCCTTCCTGAAGTCATAGGATGCTAGCTCTCATTTAATCCATCTCCTAATAATCCCGCAGCCCACGGTGCCCTGCAAACTGGAATACAGTAATGAATCACACAACTACTTTACGATAGACTCAGGCACCAGGGTCCCTTAAAGGGACGTACGTAAGAAAGGAATAATGTACTAAGTAACAATATGTTTTTTTTTATTCCTAATTCCAATAATCAAAACTAGTCTAGAAAACTAGCTTAAATCGTAAGGAAAAGAACAAATCGCTTGTTACTCACGGTAAATAATGTAATGATCACCAAAAAAGAAAAAATCTTAAATTTGATAACGAGTGTTTTTTAAATTAGGAATTACCATATTTTAAGGAAATTTTAGTATTTTATATTAACGTGACTGGAGGATAATAAAACTAAACATTAAAATATCAATAGCGTTAATGAATTTTAATTATTATTTCCTTTATTAAACTTGGTTTGTTAGGACGGCTGCTCTGTTAAGTCAGTTTAAAGCTTAACCGCGTGATGTCCATAAAGTGAACAAGCTGCTCATTAAGGCTTTAATCACGTATATCACTATTTTTATTTTGTTTTGGCGGTATAGAGCACTATAAGTCTCATTCTTGATGATAAAAGCTAATTGCAATTGTTTTTACGAATGGTTTGCATTCGGTGGTAAGTGTCACGTCCTGTAAATATGATTCTCAATACTTATTTTTTCCATATATTACAAGCAGTGTCTGTAATTATAGCCTATTCAAAAAAAAAAAAAACTTACTTTATGGGTTCGACTCCCACCTCAGGAAAAACATTATTTAATGAATATAGTGATTTCCTCGTGTTTGTGTCAATAGTATTTATATTTTATATACAGAAGAAAAGTAAATATATGTATTTATCAGTCTTCTATTTTCCATAGGTTGTGTTATTCATCAAGAAATATTATTGTCGGAATACTATTTCTAATGCGGGTAATTATAAAATAGGAGTCTTGATATTGACGTTTTGCCATTGGGCGATGGTGTATTAAAGGACGAGTCTGGTAGAAGAGAGCTTCATAAGCCGTGCCCGATACGAAACTCTCCTCGTGTGGATAAGTGTTGTGCATCTGGGATAGTGTTAGTGTGGTGATGGTTATGCATCAGTCGTCCGCAGAGGCATCTCTGTTGGTTCAGTGACAATTTCAATGATTTTAGTATAAGAGATGTTCAGTTGTTGTCATCATTTTTATTTTGGAAAATCTCTTTGAGATTTCTAAAATTATTTATTATTTTATGTTTGTGGTAAAACAAATTTAAAGTATTTAATTCTTTTATTTACGCTATGTGTTACTGCAAATAAGTAGTTCTGATGAATAACAAGTTCAATTTTAACAAAAAAATAAGGCCGACTTCCAACAGTATATAACCATTTTGCGAAATATAAGCCCGTGTCAATTGTCCTCGGCAAAAAACTCCTCTGCGGTTTTCGCCACTGCATTTTAAATCTCTAATATCTTTTAAGGCATTCATATAATCGAAATGTCACGTATGAGATGTTTTAAGCACGTAAAATATATGTTTTTATTGCATTAATCTTTATATAAACCGACACCGTATTACCTTAAATGAGATTTAAATATACCCTTTGAATGTTTAACAATATTTTGATTAAAATTCCTCATCATCGGTCTGTGTTAGTCCACGCCTGGACATAAGCATATAACCTAATGCCCGCCTTATCCATTAGGAGGTTTTTCGACAGTATCCCACCACTGGTACAATGCAACCTGCGTTGGTGGACGCTAACGCAGTGGGTGGGCCGACTTTTTACATGCTCATCCGATGCATGGATCATCTCACTTCAAAAAATTTGGTGAAAAGCCTGAATTTTCCTAACTAACCACAAAACAAAAATACCAAAAAGTTGTTTCCCCGCAGGATTCGAACCCGCGACCCCGGTTTATAAAGCAAGGGCCAATTCTACTCGGCCACGGAGGCGAGTTATTCTTAAAACATAGATATATGCACTCGTGGACTTTATTATAAGCCATTAGAAGATGAACACGTGTATACGACATAACTTAAGTTTACTTAGCTTACGCTTAAGCTTAATTTAGGCAGTGTTTGCAATTTAAATGCACGAGGTTGTGATTTTCGTTAAAAGTCTTTTATTTGATAACAATTTAAAGTGTACAAAATTAACTTTCATCACGCCTATTGCAATTATTATTGGAAAATCCATTATTAAATTAAAACTATTACGTAACAAAATCTTGATATTACAAATAATAGTATATATTTTAATAATAAATCGTCAAGCCAAAACCACAATTGAAAGATTACATGGAAAATTTAAATTAAGTCTGAAGCGATTTCCTTAATGTTGTTTATTTTTTGTTTCTATCAACACCGAATAACTCGATACATTTTCATATGTACTATGTAATATATCCATTAATTGTGTTATTATAAACAGATTTATAATTTATCTAAATGAACAAAACTTAAAAATTACTATAATTGAAAGGATTCCATTTTCAAATCCCTATCTCAAATTAAAACTTACCCTATAAGCGTCCCTTTGTGTTTCTTGAAATTTTAAAACCTTTGAGCCATCTTAATAGGCAAAAAAATTAAAATGCAAAAAACATTAGCATTTTTGTAGAAATTTAAACCTTTGTTGAAAAATGCGACAACCTTGTTTTCAGTTCGTCAATAAACTCCAGAATATATTGCTTAGAATTTTTGGATACAGTTTTATTGCTAAAAGTTGATAACAAATTGTAATTAAGGCAACAAATTCATAGGAAAAAACCTATGAAGGTCGTGGTGAATCCCAACCCGCAACCCGATGATGGATTTAAAACCGTCAAATTCAAAAATAATCGCAATCACCGCGCCTCGTCCCTTACATCCATCCTTCCCGAAAGACTTCAAAGTGCAGCTGGCAAAGCAAGGCTCAGGAAAAAGACCACCACCTAAGTCTTTTTTCTGACTGCGTACTTAGGACAGTAGTCAAAGAGCTGCCTATGTTGCTGAGCTGTTCCAAGATAGGTGATACTTTCAAATCCTACGATAAACATTTCCTCTCGGCGCCGTATTTCCTGCACCAAACGTCCAAACGGTATATCCTTTAACCAAGCCAGGGGGAAGCATCATAACTCCCACATCTCTGGGTGATTCTACAGACTTGTCTCACATTTTAGTGACCGCATTCTAATGAACTTTCCACAATGTCCCGCAGTTTAATTTCCAACCTATAGAAATTGCTTCCCATAAAAGTTTGGCAAAATTCCTCCCTACCCCGCAACAAACTGCCCCCGACCTGCTCATGCGTCAACCCCGCAATCCTGGCCATATGCACAACTATTTTGGCTGCCCAAACATTTGGCCGACCTCGATCCCTGAAGTCATAAAGACTTCCCAACATCGTTTAGCACCCTCTTCCCAGCCTTCCGTCCCCAACGTCTACAACCCGTTTCGGCGCAGACAGCACCGAAAGGATGCGTGCAAGCCCGCCAAAATTGTAATCTGCTTAAAAGCTGGCCTTGAAGATGTTCATTGTTTAAAGTTGCTGACTCTTTTAATCTAGACAACAATAATGCCCCAAAGCTGGGTTGGTAGTTAGGGTGCTCTTAATTGGGTTTATCTTAAAAGCATCAGAATTGAGGGACCTCGCCTACCTAGGCAGCCCCCTTAAGCCGTTTGGACCCACACACATACCATCATCAGCCTTTGTTTCCACTGCGGACAAGGCCCCTATCACCCCTATCCATTGGGGGTTTGGACCGATCCACCACGCAGTCCATCGGGTTGGTGGGTGGACCACTTTTTACATGCCCATCCAGTGGTCCCTTTTTCAGATTGGTATCGGCCCAAATGCCCTAACCAACTAAAACAACGAAAATTTGGCGCCCGGGTTCAACGACCTCCCTTTCAAAGCCAATTTACCACCCGGCTACGAGGAAACCCCTAGTGATATCAATCCGGGGCCCCCTTGGGGACCGTTGGTGCATTAAGTCCTCGTGAAGAGCTCGGCTCCCAATAAAGTTCTAATCAATTTATTCCAGAGAACAGAAGATCCAGTTAAAATTTAATATTGAATAAATTACTTAAAAACCAATAATATATTCGATTTCAAATCAAGTCTGATGTTAACATATTTAGAGAACTTATTGTTCCCTAACAATAGATCAGATAAAAAAAGTACTTTAGCGATATTGCATAGTACAAAGTGCTTGCTGAGCCGCTCGTTTTCTTTTTTCATTGAATATGGGGCACATGAAGAACATAAAACAGAAATGTTATGGGGCAGTAATATTGGTGTGAAACGCAAACATAAAGGAGATAAATAGCTTAATATTCTAAAAGCTAGATATAATTAACATCACAGATTTTATTCAATATATACAGTTATATACAGTTGAGAGTTTAATAGAATTTTTTTCAAGGTAGGTAGGTTCCTTTTTTAGATGGGGTCTAGGGTAGTACCACTACGGTGCCGCTTTCCGACGCAAACCAATGTCCAAACACTTCTGATATATGATAGATAATGACTGGGTAAACAAGGCGTAAAATCTAAAGCTTGAATTTTTTATACATATAATAAACCACAATCAACCGATATATTTTCTCGGTAGTTGGCAAACGGTCTTGGCTTAAAAGTGTCAATATTACGCAAATGTCTTGGCGTTCGTTTCTATATGTGCTGTCGAGTGCGTGAATAATATATTTTTTGTAGTTTTGTTTCGTATGCACAATTTAACTATCTAGTTAAATTCTTATCTTTTATATACATTCCGTACTAGATAAAAATGAATACTGAGCCTCGTTTTTACATTCGTTAGTCATTTGCCGTCTATATGTATTTACCTGTGACAATTATACAGCCAAAAATTATCGTAAAATATGTAATTCTTGATATTGTTATAATTAAAAGTGGCGTTACATGACAATCATTAACTAAATAGAAAATGGTCAGTGGAATATTCCTCCTAGATTCATGTATTTGAATGGACCTGAGATGAAGTAGCGAAATTAGTCTAGAAAGATCTAATTCTTCTTTTCACCATCCACTGGTGTTCTCTGCGTTCTTCACCAGCCATGGAAAGAAGAACATACAAGATGCTATGACAGTTAAAATTACGTATAGTATAGAATTCAATACATATTATTTTTTTATTTACATACATGCGATTAGATACATATTATAGATATAAATTAACTATCAAAACGCAACAGAAAATAGAGTTTATCAATTTTTCTTACTCAATATTAAACTTTTAAACTAAAAGAGTTTTTAATGACTAAAATGCATTTATACTATAATTAAAGAAATTTGATACAATATAAAGTTATAATGTAAACATGTGTAAGTCGTTATATTATTAATAGAATTATAACCAACGATACATTAAGCTACAGAAAAAAGTCTTGTTTTAAGTACACACGAGTATTATACATGTTTAGTAAATCGAATAACATTTATCTGTTAGACGAGGCCGTGCTGTAAAAGTTGTAACGATTTCAGCCAAAACATTTCGGAAATTAGCCGAAATAAACAGAGACAGAGAGACAAAATTTTAATGTTACTAAATTGCTACTTCTCACATCATAAAATAATCTTGTTAAGCTAAGAAACAAGATTTAGACATATCTTACCTTAGTCTGCCTGTGATCATGGATGCTGGAAAGAATTTGAAACGTCGGGAATAAATATAAATAATTAACGCGAAAAATCCGTAAAAATGGATTTGACATAAATATTAAAACAGGTAAAAGTAACTATAACTAGGTGTTTTAAAGAAACTCGTGAGCGAAAAAACCTTAAACAAATTACTTTTATAATATAAACGAAGATCGCATAATTTGATTGCTTTAGAAAAGTCGTAGAACCCGTATCTATTAAATGGAATTTACCAAAAATCTTTCTTTATTCCCGAGATGTATGGAGAGACTACAAAGAGAAATCAGTGCCCCTATTTGATTTGTATGCATCATCAGTCCCACTCGGATTTTAAGAGTAGAACTTTTCCGCAACGAGTGCAAACACAGTGCCAACTTTTAAACACTTTTTCTTTTATTTAATCAATTTGATGAAGAAAAAGTCTCTGTCGATAAGATTTATGTCGTCCTTTTATTTATTAATCGATATAATTTTTTAATGAAGAATGCAATATATCATTTAGCGCTACTTGATATTACTGAATATAGAAGCACACGTATATGTCAATGGATCGATTTAACAAATATTTTATTAAATAAAATTTATTCCACTTTGACCAGGTCACCTGATTATTATTATTTTGATCAAGATTAGCTTTTATTACTTCAAGCGGTAAGACGGATGGGACGTTCATCTGATGAAAAGTGATGATATACGCCTTGCCCATAAGAATCGCAGCCGGAGACGCTCAAATCTACTTATCTCGAGACATGGAATGTTACTCTCATTGACCTAGTAATTGTACTGGCTTCTATGGCCCTTCAAACTGGAACAAAGTAGTTCTTACAGAAAACTGATTTGCGGCAGAAATAGGCACCGTTGTGGTACCACCCTAAATGGTCCCTTGTAATAAGGAGACCATCGGCATCTTAGGATGCTCAGATAATGTCTTTTATGTTTTAATTATGATTAGTGGTTATCCGCGATTTCGTCCGCGTGGTAAATATGTATTTTTCGAAAAAGTTGCGAAGTTACTCCAAGTGATTCCAGCTATCTTTTAAAGAAACTCGGACCAGTCGAATCAGGGATTAAAAATAAATTAAATAAAAATGTTTTGTTATATTTATCGGCTATATGTCACAATAATTGTATTAAATTATTAAATGGACAAAATATTTATCAAGTTAAATACTGTTCTTTCGACGTAATAAACAGGCTACAATTTTATTTATTTGTAGGTAGGCCTATCGGTAACACTTAATTGTTTTTTTTTCATATTTTCGTTATATCAAAGCCGTCTCTTTAAATCTTTTGTACATTTTAGCGTAATGTACAACATGACGCTTTTTGGACTCGTGTCTCTATGATTTGACTTATGTAAAAGCAGAAACTACGTGCGTCCATTACAAAAACGTCCAAGACGGTCTCAAACTAGCCTATGGGATAAAGTCTTATCAATCAATATATCAATATGATTTAACAAAGTTGAAGGTTATTATATAATAGAAAGTCTATTAGAAATTTAAAATATGGCATAGACATTTTAAGTTCCAGGCTTAAATTGAAAATATTCTTTGAATGACATAAGTTTCATTAATTTGAATTTGTCACTGAAATTCTATTTAGTAAATTTTGCTATAAATGCTTTATATTGAATTATACAGGAAATGTATACTATATAAGAAGTAATTAAGTTCCGAAAATAAATTCATTTAACTGCGGTAACATTTTACTCGAAATTGGTTTTAAAAGCTTGTATCAATTTATTTCTAAACCGATTTACTTGTATTGAGACCCAAGTATGTTTTTTTAACTGAAAAAAACTATAGGGATTGCTTTATTATCTGTTAAGAATAATTTCTTTCATAAAAGTATTAGTACTAAAAATATTAACAACGTTAATTACTACAGAAATAGGGAAAATTCTTGATAATTCACTATTAAATTTCTATGGTCACTGTTAATTTTAAAATTATGTTTGTTTTATTAGTTACAAGTAGCCCATTCACAGCTTTTCCCGTGTTATAGTTTACATTTTTGCAATTGAATTTTGCTGGCTTAAAAAGTTGCCTTTATTACTCAAAGATAAGCTTTTATAAAGCTTTGTGATAATGAAAGAATATTTGAAATCGTTTCAGTATTTTTTTATCGCATTCGGAGGTAGATGAACAATCGGTCTGCCTGATGTTATGTAGTCACTGACGCCTATAGATATCGGCAATACCAACGTGCTGCCTACCGTAAGATATAAGATATCGGGTCTCGTTCTACCAGAAATATGCTGGCTACAGTATCCTTCAAACCAGGACACAGTAGTGTTTTACGCTACTGCTTTGCGGCAGAAATAGGCACCACTCTCAGTAGTTTTTCTTACGCCTGTTTTTCATAAAATACCTTTCAACAAATAACTTGGTGTTTTACTGTTATTAATTAGTACTAAAACTCTCAAAGTTTTAATTATCAGTAAGTTAAGCTATCTGCATTGTTTTCTTTGTATATAGATAGAATCGGACAAGGGTTCGCCACCGTCGAGTCAAGAGTGATTGCGGAAATTGAAGAACCCTTGCTGTGTTTGTTGTGCACTTTTGAATTCTCATTTTTTATTGCTTTCTAAATAAAATCTCACCACTCTGATCACACAAAGTCGAGGGGTAAAAAAACTTGATGTGGCCAGTTTTTTTTGTCAACTCAATTGATTCAGCCATCTGTAGAGAAATGCTAACTCACATTTTAGCATTAAAGTTAATCTAATATGAACACTACTCTAAAATATTTGAACACAATTATGAACACTACTATAAATATATTTGCTTCAAATAAAAAACCTTTTAATAAGCCTAATTTTAACAAAAACTTTCTTCTCGAAAGCAATATTAAACAACTGTGTATTTTTTTTTATTTCTATTTTATTTCCTCTTGCGTTGTCCCTTAAGTGTTTGAAATATTTATTACAGAGTATTGCTAAAAGCCACATCAATACAGTCGATAATCCTTTTTTTCTTTTCTAAAACCTATGTTCCCAAGAATGTCTTATGTATTCGAAGTTATGCTTCTAGACCTGCGTCTGTGTGAAGCTTCATCTATTACTGAGTTCGGAGGATTGCGAGATCCCTCGAACTTGGAGACCAAAACTTTAAAGAAATAGCCACTCGCATTTAGGATGCGTGGGATGATTTTGAAGAAGTCGCTTAAGGATCATCGACGCTCGGTATACGGACTGAGGCGCCGATGTTCGGTCGACTGTTTAATCGATTGCTAGGGGCGGTGAGAACCGCCCTAGAACGCGGGTGTATCTCGTGTACGCGGTGTGTTGGTCTCGCCGTGCTCTTGAGCGAGGTAGACCTAAAAGTGTGTGTGTGTTATCCCTACCTGTGTGTGTAGTATCGTGGGCAGGACCCTTGGAGAGTCCAGAATTCCTAAGCCCCCTTCTTCATCTGGGTCTAAAGTATATTACGGGGACGACGTTTCTACCTAGAGGCTTCTGGGTCTGCGTGATAATTTGCAGCGCTTACCATCAGAGGGTTATGTTGCGTTTCCATTCTTTCATAGAAATTTTTGATAATGTTTTTAAAATGAGCGCGTAATGTCGGCATCTTGCAATCGCTGTGGTAGTCGACATTTCTGTGATAAGACTCTGCTCCAGTGGCTTGTCGTAAAAATTTATTTTGCACCACCTGTAGTTGACTGAAGTGGTGGGAGGATATATGGGCAAAACATTGGCAAGCATATGCCATTATGGGCCGTATGCAAGCTTTATAGTAAAAGTTTGTAGTTAAGAGGCATTTTACTATTTGTGTTGGTAAGATAATAGAGACGATGCGAGACATAAGCGGCTTGTCTTCTAACCTCTTTGACGTGGTTTTGAAACTCGATGTTACTTGTCGAAAGTGTTACTTTCGACAGTAATAGAGTTTTAGTAACATGAGAACTTTTTTCGGGATTTACATCAATCCTCTATTTTCGAAACCAATCGCCTAGGCTATTGATTGCACGTTGAGTTTACTGGTGATAAGGGGTGGTGAGGAAGAGGAGTAATAGAGGGCGGTGTCGTCGAAAAGCGCAAGATTAACATTAGAGCTTTTAGGAATATCGCTAGTTATAGCGAATAACAGAGGAGAAAGAACGGAGCCTTGTGGCACGCCCAAAAGCGGGAGCGTCTGGTTGAGAGGGTGCCTCTCACTTGATATTGAAAAGAGCGATTCGAAAGGTAGGCTTGTATGATGTGCACAAGCCTGTCAGGCACACTGAAAGAGTACAACTTGTAGAGTAGGCCACTGTGCCAGACTTTATCGAATGCCTTTTGACATCGAATAGAACAGCCCCCGTGTAATGGGATCTAAGGCCTGACTTAGTTTTGTTTAGGCCCGTCAGAATGTATTTTGTGAAGCGATAAACCAGGTCGGAACAGGAGTGTTCAGAACGGAACCCGAATTGTTCGTCTGGTTGAAGGCCATTGGAGAAAACGTAATCCTTTAACCTCGACAAAATTATGCGTTCATACAATTTCCTCGTGCAGTTGAGGAGACTAATTGGACGATAACTCGTCGGTTTGTTTAGTGGCTTACGCGGCTTATTCCCAAAAAATAGTGGGGTCGCGTTCTTTTATACAAAGATTTACCTAAATTTTTGTATTTTACGAATTTATCTTTTAAACAGAGTGATTGGATTTTGTCAGCCACAACCCAAGAATAAACTGCATTCGATTGATGGATTAGTTGTCAGTAAATTTAAAGGCACTTACAACCTGCAACGACTGGCAAAGTTGGTATTATTAATCGGGATCGACATTATACATGGCCATCCAAGTCATGGATTGTCTTAATTTTTGGTGATTATACTATCGATCCATATTGCATGTTTCCCATGGGAATCTCTCACAACCTCAGCATTATAAAAC